>CM055127.1:496813238-497043238 GCA_029206835.1 Rana muscosa
ATCACACATACACCCCCCCCCTCTGTATATAACACACATACACCCCCCCTCTGTATATAACACACATACACCCCCCCTCTGTATATAACACCACATACACCCCCCCTCTGTATATAACACACATACACCCCCCCTCTGTATATAACACACATAACACCCCCCTCTCTGTATATAACACACCATACACCCCCCTCTGTATATAACACACATACACCCCCCTCTGTATATACACACATACACCCCCCCTCTGTATATAACACACATACACCCCCCCTCTGTATATAACACACATACACCCCCCTCTGTATATAACACACATACACCCCCCTCTGTATATAACACACATACACCCCCCTCTGTATATAACACACATACACCCCCCTCTGTATATAACACACATACACCCCCCTCTGTATATAACACACATACACCCCCCCTCTGTATATAACACACATACACCCCCCTCTGTATATAACACTACATACACCCCCCCTCTGTATATAACACACATACACCCCCCCTCTGTATATAAACACACATACACCCCCCCTCTGTATATAACACACATACACCCCCCCTCTGTATATAACACACATACACCCCCCTCTGTATATAACACACATACACCCCCCCTCTGTATATAACACACATACACCCCCCTCTGTATATAACACACATACACCCCCCTCTGTATATAACATCCATACACCCCCCTCTGTATATAACACACATACACCCCCCCTCTGTATATAACACACATACACCCCCCCTCTGTATATAACACACATACACCCCCCCTCTGTATATAACACACATTCACCCCCCTCTGTATATAACACACATACACCCCCCTCTGTATATAACACACATACACCCCCCTCTGTATATAACACACATACACCCCCCTCTGTATATAACACACATACACCCCCCTCTGTATATAACACTACATACACACCCCCCCTCTGTATATAACACACATACACCCCCCTCTGTATATAACACACATACACCCCCCCTCTGTATATAACACACATACACCCCCCTCTGTATATAACACACATACACCCCCCCTCTGTATATAACACACATACACCCCCCCTCTGTATATAACACACATACACCCCCCCTCTGTATATAACACACATACACCCCCCTCTGTATATAAACACACATACACCCCCTCCCCTCTGTATATAACACACATACACCCCCCTCTGTATATAACACACATACACCCCCCTCTGTATATAACACACATACAACCCCCCCTCTGTATATAACACACATAACCCCCCCTCTGTATATAACACACATACACCCCCCCCCTCTGTATATAACACACATACACCCCCCTCTGTATATAACACACATACATCCCCCCCTCTGTATATAACACACATACACCCCCCTCTGTATATAACACACATACACCCCCCTCTGTATATAACACACATACACCCCCCCTCTGTATATAACACACATACACCCCCCCTCTGTATATAACACACATACACCCCCCTCTGTATATAACACACATACACCCCCTCTGTATATAACACACATACACCCCCCTCTGTATATAACACACATACACCCCCCTCTGTATATAACACACATACACCCCCCTCTGTATATAACACACATACAACCCCCCTCTGTATATAACACACATACACCCCCCTCTGTATATAACACACATACACCCCCTCTGTATATAACACACATACACCCCCCCTCTGTATATAACACACATACACCCCCTCTGTATATAACACACATACACCCCCCCTCTGTATATAACACACATACACCCCCCTCTGTATATAACACACATACACCCCCCTCTGTATATAACACACATACACCCCCCTCTGTATATAACACACATACACCCCCCTCTGTATATAACACACATACACCCCCCCTCTGTATATAACACACATACACCCCCCTCTGTATATAACACACATACACCCCCCCTCTGTATATAACACACATACACCCCCCTCTGTATATAACACACATACACCCCCCTCTGTATATAACACACATACACCCCCCCTCTGTATATAACACACATTACACCCCCCTCTGTATATTAACACACATACACCCCCTCTGTATATAACACACATACACCCCCCTCTGTATATAACACACATACACCCCCCTCTGTATCTATAACACACATACACCCCCCTCTGTATATAACACACATACACCCCCCTCTGTATATAACACACATACACCCCCTCTGTATATAACACACATACACCCCCCCTCTGTATATAACACACATACACCCCCCTCTGTATATAACACACATACACCCCCCTCTGTATATAACACACATACACCCCCCTCTGTATATAACACACATACACCCCCCTCTGTATATAACACACATACACCCCCCTCTGTATATAACACACATACACCCCCCTCTGTATATAACACACATACACCCCCCTCTGTATATAACACACATACACCCCCCCTCTGTATATAACACACATACACCCCCCCCCTCTGTATATAACACACATACACCCCCCTCTGTATATAACACACATACACCCCCCCTCTGTATATAACACACATACACCCCCCTCTGTATATAACACACATACACCCCCCTCTGTATATAACACACATACACCCCCCTCTGTATATAACACACATACACACCCCTCTGTATATAACACACATACACCCCCCTCTGTATATAACACACATACACCCCCCTCTGTATATAACACACATACACCCCCCTCTGTATATAACACACATACACCCCCCTCTGTATATAACACACATACACCCCCCTCTGTATATAACACACATAACCCCCCTCTGTATATAACACACATACACCCCCTCTGTAATAACACACATACACCCCCCCCTCTGTATATAACACACATACACCCCCTCTGTATATTACACACATACACCCCCCTCTGTTATAACACACATACACCCCCCTCTGTATATAACACACATACACCCCCCCTCTGTATATAACACACATACACCCCCCTCTGTATATAACACACATACACCCCCCCCTCTGTATATAACACACATACACCCCCCCTCTGTATATAACACACATACACCCCCCCTCTGTATATAACACACATACACCCCCCTCTGTATATAACACACATACACCCCCCTCTGTATATAACACACATACACCCCCCCTCTGTATATAACACACATACACCCCCCTCTGTATATAACACACATACACCCCCCCTCTGTATATAACACACATACACCCCCCTCTGTATATAACACACATACACCCCCCTCTGTATATAACACACATACACCCCCCTCTGTATATAACACACATACACCCCCCTCTGTATATAACACACATACACCCCCCCCTCTGTATATAACACACATACACCCCCCTCTGTATATAACACACATACACCCCCCCGATCTGTATATAACACACATACACCCCCCCTCTGTATATAACACACATACACCCCCCTCTGTATATAACACACATACACCCCCCCTCTGTATATAACACACATACACCCCCCTCTGTATATAACACACATACACCCCCCTCTGTATATAACACACATACACCCCCCTCTGTATATAACACACATACACCCCCCTCTGTATATAACACACATACACCCCCCTCTGTATATAACACACATACACCCCCCCTCTGTATATAACACACATACACCCCCCTCTGTATATAACACACATACACCCCCTCTGTATATAACACACATACACCCCCCCTCTGTATATAACACACATACACCCCCCTCTGTATATAACACACATACACCCCCCCTCTGTATATAACACACATACACCCCCCTCTGTATATAACACACATACACCCCCCCTCTGTATATAACACACATACACCCCCCTCTGTATATAACACACATACACCCCCCTCTGTATATAACACACATACACCCCCCTCTGTATATAACACACATACACCCCCCCTCTGTATATAACACACATACACCCCCCCTCTGTATATAACACACATACACCCCCCTCTGTATATAACACACATACACCCCCCTCTGTATATAACACACATACACCCCCTCTGTATATAACACACATACACCCCCCTCTGTATATAACACACATACACCCCCCTCTGTATATAACACACATACACCCCCCCTCTGTATATAACACACATACACCCCCCTCTGTATATAACACACATACACCCCCCCTCTGTATATAACACACATACACCCCCCCTCTGTATATAACACACATACACCCCCCTCTGTATATAACACACATACACCCCCCCTCTGTATATAACACACATACACCCCCCTCTGTATATAACACACATACACCCCCCTCTGTATATAACACACATACACCCCCCTCTGTATATAACACACATACACCCCCCTCTGTATATAACACACATACACCCCCCTCTGTATATAACACACATACACCCCCCTCTGTATATAACACACATACACCCCCCTCTGTATATAACACACATACACCCCCCTCTGTATATAACACACATACACCCCCCCTCTGTATATAACACACATACACCCCCCCTCTGTATATAACACACATACACCCCCCCTCTGTATATAACACACATACACCCCCCTCTGTATATAACACACATACACCCCCCCTCTGTATATAACACACATACACCCCCCTCTGTATATAACAACACATACACCCCCCCTCTGTATATAACACACATACACCCCCCTCTGTATATAACACACATACACCCCCCTCTGTATATAACACACATACACCCCCCTCTGTATATAACACACATACACCCCCCTCTGTATATAACACACATACACCCCCCCTCTGTATATAACACAACATACACCCCCCCTCTGTATATAACACACATACACCCCCCTCTGTATATAACACACATACACCCCCTCTGTATATAACACACATACACCCCCCCTCTGTATATAACACACATACACCCCCCCTCTGTATATAACACACATACACCCCCCCCTCTGTATATAACACACATACACCCCCCCTCTGTATATAACACACATACACCCCCCTCTGTATATAACATACATACACCCCCCTCTGTATATAACACACATACACCCCCCTCTGTATATAACACACATACACCCCCCCTCTGTATATAACACACATACACCCCCCTCTGTATATAACACACATACACCCCCCTCTGTATATAACACACATACACCCCCCCTCTGTATATAACACACATACACCCCCCCTCTGTATATAACACACATACACCCCCCTCTGTATATAACACACATACACCCCCCTCTGTATATAACACACATACACCCCCCCCTCTGTATATAACACACATACACCCCCCCTCTGTATATAACACACATACACCCCCCCTCTGTATATAACACACATACACCCCCCTCTGTATATAACACACATACACCCCCCCTCTGTATATAACACACATACCCCCCCTCTGTATATAACACACATACACCCCCCTCTGTATATAACACACATACACCCCCCCCTCTGTATATAACACACATACACCCCCCTCTGTATATAACACACATACACCCCCCTCTGTATATAACACACATACACCCCCCTCTGTATATAACACACATACACCCCCCTCTGTATATAACACACATACACCCCCCCTCTGTATATAACACACATACACCCCCCTCTGTATATAACACACATACACCCCCCTCTGTATATAACACACATACACCCCCCCTCTGTATATAACACACATACACCCCCCTCTGTATATAACACACATACACCCCCCCTCTGTATATAACACACATACACCCCCCTCTGTATATAACACACATACACCCCCCCTACCCCCCCTCTGTATATAACACACATACACCCCCCTCTGTATATAACACACATACACCCCCCCTCTGTATATAACACACATACACCCCCCTCTGTATATAACACACATACACCCCCCTCTGTATATAACACACATACACCCCCCCTCTGTATATAACACACATACACCCCCCCTCTGTATATAACACACATACACCCCCCCTCTGTATATAACACACATACACCCCCCTCTGTATATAACACACATACACCCCCCTCTGTATATAACACACATACACCCCCCTCTGTATATAACACACATACACCCCCCTCTGTATATAACACACATACACCCCCCTCTGTATATAACACACATACACCCCCCCTCTGTATATAACACACATACACCCCCCTCTGTATATAACACACATACACCCCCCCTCTGTATATAACACACATACACCCCCCTCTGTATATAACACACATACACCCCCCTCTGTATATAACACACATACACCCCCTCTGTATATAACACACATACACCACCCCTCTGTATATAACACACATACACCCCCCTCTGTATATAACACACATACACCCCCCTCTGTATATAACACACATACACCCCCCTCTGTATATAACACACATACACCCCCCTCTGTATATAACACACATACACCCCCTCTGTATATAACACATCATACACCCCCCTCTGTATATAACACACATACACCCCCCTCTGTATATAACATACATACACCCCCCTCTGTATATAACACACATACACCCCCCCTCTGTATATAACACACATACACCCCCCTCTGTATATAACACTACATACACCCCCCTCTGTATATAACACACATACACCCCCCTCTGTATATAACACACATACACCCCCCTCTGTATATAACACACATACACCCCCCTCTGTATATAAACACACATACACCCCCCCTCTGTATATAACACACATACACCCCCCCTCTGTATATAACACACATACACCCCCTCTGTATATAACACATACACCCCTCTGTATATAACACACATACACCCCCCTCTGTATATAACACACATACACCCCCCTCTGTATATAACACACATACACCCCCCTCTGTATATAACACACATACACCCCCCTCTGTATATAACACACATACACCCCCTCTGTATATAACACACATACACCCCCCTCTGTATATAACACACATACACCCCCCTCTGTATATAACACACATACACCCCCCTCTGTATATAACACACATACACCCCCCTCTGTATATAACACACATACACCCCCTCTGTATATAACACACATACACCCCCCTCTGTATATAACACACATACACCCCCCTCTGTATATAACACACATACACCCCCCTCTGTATATAACACACATACACCCCCCTCTGTATATAACACACATACACCCCCCTCTGTATATAACACACATACACCCCCCTCTGTATATAACACACATACACCCCCCTCTGTATATAACACACATACACCCCCCTCTGTATATAACACACATACACCCCCCTCTGTATATAACACACATACACCCCCTCTGTATATAACACACATACACCCCCCTCTGTATATAACACACATACACCCCCCCTCTGTATATAACACACATACACCCCCCTCTGTATATAACACACATACACCCCCTACTGTATAAACACATACACCCCTCTGTATATAACACACATACACCCCCCTCTGTATATAACACACATACACCCCCCTCTGTATATAACACACATACACCCCCTCTGTATATAACACACATACACCCCCCTCTGTATATAACACACATACACCCCCCTCTGTATATAACACACATACACCCCCTCTGTATATAACACACATACACCCCCCTCTGTATATAACACACATACACCCCCCTCTGTATATAACACACATACACCCCCCTCTGTATATAACACACATACACCCCCCTCTGTATATAACACACATACACCCCCCTCTGTATATAACACACATACACCCCCCTCTGTATATAACACACATACACCCCCCTCTGTATATAACACACATACACCCCCCTCTGTATATAACACACATACACCCCCCTCTGTATATAACACACATACACCCCCCTCTGTATATAACACACATACACCCCCCTCTGTATATAACACACATACACCCCCCTCTGTATATAACACACATACACCCCCCTCTGTATATAACACACATACACCCCCCTCTGTATATAACACACATACACCCCCCTCTGTATATAACACACATACACCCCCCTCTGTATATAACACACATACACCCCCCCTCTGTATATAACACACATACACCCCCCTCTGTATATAACACACATACACCCCCCTCTGTATATAACACACATACACCCCCCTCTGTATATAACACACATACACCCCCCTCTGTATATAACACACATACACCCCCCTCTGTATATAACACACATACACCCCCCCCTCTGTATATAACACACATACACCCCCCTCTATATATAACACACATACACCCCCCTCTGTATATAACACACATACACCCCCCCTCTGTATATAACACACATACACCCCCCCTCTGTATATAACACACATACACCCCCCTCTGTATATAACACACATACACCCCCCCCCTCTGTATATAACACACATACACCCCCTCTGTATATAACACACATACACCCCCCCTCTGTATATAACACACATACACCCCCCTCTGTATATAACACACATACACCCCCCCTCTGTATATAACACACATACACCCCCCTCTGTATATAACACACATACACCCCCCCTCTGTATATAACACACATACACCCCCCCTCTGTATATAACAAACATACACCCCCCCTCTGTATATAACACACATACACCCCCCTCTGTATATAACACACATACACCCCCTCTGTATATAACACACATACACCCCCCCTCTGTATATAACACACATACACCCCCCTCTGTATATAACACACATACACCCCCCTCTGTATATACACACATACACCCCCCCCTCTGTATATAACACACATACACCCCCCTCAGTATATAACACACATACACCCCCCTCTGTATATAACACACATACACCCCCCCTCTGTATATAACACACATACACCCCCCCTCTGTATATAACACACATACACCCCCCTCTGTATATAACACACATACACCCCCCTCTGTATATAACACACATACACCCCCCTCTGTATATAACACACATACACCCCCCCTCTGTATATAACACACATACACCCCCCTCTGTATATAACACACATACACCCCCCCCTCTGTATATAACACACATACACCCCCCCTCTGTATATAACATACATACACCCCCCTCTGTATATAACACACATACACCCCCCCTCTGTATATAACACACATACACCCCCCCTCTGTATATAACACACATACACCCCCTCTGTATATAACACACATACACCCCCCTCTGTATATAACACACATACACCCCCCTCTGTATATAACACACATACACCCCCCTCTGTATATAACACACATACACCCCCCCTCTGTATATAACACACATACACCCCCCTCTGTATATAACACACATACACCCCCCCCTCTGTATATAACTACATACACCCCCCTCTGTATATAACACACATACACCCCCCCTCTGTATATAACACACATACACCCCCCCTCTGTATATAACACACATACACCCCCTCTGTATATAACACACATACACCCCCCCTCTGTATATAACATACATACACCCCCCTCTGTATATAACACACATACACCCCCCCTCTGTATATAACACACATACACCCCCCTCTGTATATAACACACATACACCCCCCTCTGTATATAACACACATACACCCCCCCTCTGTATATAACACACATACACCCCCCCCCTGTATATAACACACATACACACCCCTCTGTATATAACACACATACACCCCCCCTCTGTATATAACACACATACACCCCCCCTCTGTATATAACACACATACACCCCCCCTCTGTATATAACACACATACACCCCCCCTCTGTATATAACACACATACACCCCCCCCTCTGTATATAACACACATACACCCCCCCTCTGTATATAACACACATACACCCCCCTCTGTATATAACACACATACACCCCCCCTCTGTATATAACACACATACACCCCCCTCTGTATATAACACACATACACCCCCCTCTGTATATAACACACATACACCCCCCCTCTGTATATAACACACATACCCCCCCTCTGTATATAACACACATACACCCCCCCCCCTCTGTATATAACACACATACACCCCCCCTCTGTATATAACACACATACATCCCCCTCTGTATATAACACACATACACCCCCCCCTCTGTATATAACACACATACACCCCCCCTCTGTATATAACACACATACACCCCCCCTCTGTATATAACACACATACACCCCCCTCTGTATATAACACACATACACCCCCCTCTGTATATAACATACATACACCCCCCTCTGTATATAACACACATACACCCCCCTCTGTATATAACACACATACACCCCCCCTCTGTATATAACACACATACACACCCCTCTGTATATAACACACATACACACCCCTCTGTATATAACACACATACACCCCCCCTCTGTATATAACACACATACACCCCCCCTCTGTATATAACACACATACACCCCCCCTCTGTATATAACACACATACCCCCCCTCTGTATATAACACACATACACCCCCCCCTCTGTATATAACACACATACATCCCCCTCTGTATATAACACACATACACCCCCCTCTGTATATAACACACATACACCCCCCTCTGTATATAACACACATACACCCCCCTCTGTATATAACACACATACACCCCCCCCTCTGTATATAACACACATACATCCCCCCTCTGTATATAACACACATACACCCCCCCTCTGTATATAACACACATACACCCCCCCTCTGTATATAACACACATACACCCCCCCTCTGTATATAACACACATACACCCCCCCTCTCTATATAACCACAACACATACACCCCCCCTCTGTATATAACACACATACACCCCCCCCTCTGTATATAACATACATACACCCCCCCTCTGTATATAACACACATACACCCCCCCTCTGTATATAACACACATACACCCCCCCTCTGTATATAACATACATACACCCCCCTCTGTATATAACACACATACACCCCCCTCTGTATATAACACACATACACCCCCCTCTGTATATAACACACATACACCCCCCTCTGTATATAACACACATACACCCCCCTCTGTATATAACACACATACACCCCCTCTGTATATAACACACATACACCCCCCCTCTGTATATAACACACATACACCCCCCTCTGTATATAACACACATACACCCCCCCCCTCTGTATATAACACACATACACCCCCTCTGTATATAACACACATACACCCCCCTCTGTATATAACACACATACACCCCCCTCTGTATATAACACACATACACCCCCCCCTCTGTATATAACACACATACACCCCCCCCTCTGTATATAACACACATACACCCCCCCTCCTGTATATAACACACATACACCCCCCTCTGTATATAACACACATACACCCCCCTCTGTATATAACACACATACACCCCCCCCTCTGTATATAACACACATACACCCCCCTCTGTATATAACACACATACACCCCCCTCTGTATATAACACACATACACCCCCCTCTGTATATAACACACATACACCCCCCTCTGTTATAACACACATACACCCCCCTCTGTATATAACACACATACACCCCCCTCTGTATATAACACACATACACCCCCCCTCTGTATATAACACACATACACCCCCCCTCTGTATATAACACACATACACCCCCCCTCTGTATATAACACACATACACCCCCCTCTGTATATAACACACATACACCCCCCTCTGTATATAACACACATACACCCCCCCCCTCTGTATATAACACACATACACCCCCCTCTGTATATAACACACATACACCCCCCTCTGTATATAACACACATACACCCCCCTCTGTATATAACACACATACACCCCCCTCTGTATATAACACACATACACCCCCCTCTGTATATAACACACATACACCCCCCCCTCTGTATATAACACACATACACCCCCCTCTATATATAACACACATACACCCCCCCTCTGTATATAACACACATACCCCCCCTCTGTATATAACACACATACACCCCCCTCTGTATATAACACACATACACCCCCCCCTCTGTATATAACACACATACACCCCCCTCTGTATATAACACACATACACCCCCCTCTGTATATAACACACATACATCCCCCTCTGTATATAACACACATACACCCCCCTCTGTATATAACACACATACACCCCCCTCTGTATATAACACACATACACCCCCCTCTGTATATAACACGCATACACCCCCTCTGTATATAACACACATACACCCCCCTCTGTATATAACACACATACACCCCCTCTGTATATAACACACATACACCCCCCTCTGTATATAACACACATACACCCCCCTCTGTATATAACACGCATACACCCCCTCTGTATATAACACACATACACCCCCCTCTGTATATAACACACATACACCCCCTCTGTATATAACACACATACACCCCCCCCCTCTGTATATAACACACATACACCCCCCTCTGTATATAACACACATACACCCCCCTCTGTATATAACACGCATACACCCCCTCTGTATATAACACACATACACCCCCCTCTGTATATAACACACATACACCCCCTCTGTATATAACACACATACACCCCCCTCTGTATATAACACACATACACCCCCCCCCCTCTGTATATAACACACATACACCCCCCTCTGTATATAACACACATACACCCCCCCTCTGTATATAACACACATACACCCCCCCTCTGTATATAACACACATACACCCCCTCTGTATATAACACGCATACACCCCCCCTCTGTATATAACACACATACACCCCCCCTCTGTATATAACACACATACACCCCCCCTCTGTATATAACACACATACACCCCCCCTCTGTATATAACACACATACACCCCCCTCTGTATATAACACACATACACCCCCCCTCTGTATATAACACACATACACCCCCTCTGTATATAACACACATACACCCCCCTCTGTATATAACACACATACACCCCCCTCTGTATATAACACACATACACCCCCCCCCTCTGTATATAACACACATACACCCCCCTCCTGTATATAACACACATACACCCCCCCTCTGTATATAACACACATACACCCCCCTCTGTATATAACACACATACACCCCCCTCTGTATATAACACACATACACCCCCCTCTGTATATAACACACATACACCCCCCTCTGTATATAACACACATACACCCCCCCTCTGTATATAACACACATACACCCCCCCTCTGTATATAACACACATACACCCCCCCCTCTGTATATAACACACATACACCCCCCTCCTGTATATAACACACATACACCCCCCCTCTGTATATAACACACATACACCCCCCTCTGTATATAACACACATACACCCCCCCCCTCTGTATATAACACACATACACCCCCTCTGTATATAACACACATACACCCCCCTCTGTATATAACACACATACACCCCCCCTCTGTATATAACACACATACACCCCCCTCTGTATATAACATACATACACCCCCTCTGTATATAACACACATACCCCCCCTCTGTATATAACACACATACACCCCCCCTCTGTATATAACACACATACACCCCCCCTCTGTATATAACACACATACACCCCCCTCTGTATATAACACACATACACCCCCCTCTGTATATAACACACATACACCCCCTCTGTATATAACACGCATACACCCCCCCTCTGTATATAACACACATACACCCCCCCTCTGTATATAACACACATACACCCCCCCCTCTGTATATAACACACATACACCCCCCCTCTGTATATAACACACATACACCCCCCTCTGTATATAACACACATACACCCCCCCTCTGTATATAACACACATACACCCCCTCTGTATATAACACACATACACCCCCCCTCTGTATATAACACACATACACCCCCCCCTCTGTATATAACACACATACACCCCCCTCCTGTATATAACACACATACACACCCCCCCTCTGTATATAACACACATACACCCCCCTCTGTATATAACACACATACACCCCCCCCTCTGTATATAACACACATACACCCCCCTCCTGTATATAACACACATACACCCCCCCTCTGTATATAACACACATACACCCCCCCTCTGTATATAACACACATACACCCCCCTCTGTATATAACACACATACACCCCCCTCTGTATATAACACACATACACCCCCCTCTGTATATAACACACATACACCCCCCTCCTGTATATAACACACATACACCCCCCCTCTGTATATAACACACATACACCCCCCTCTGTATATAACACACATACACCCCCCTCTGTATATAACACACATACACCCCCCTCTGTATATAACACACATACACCCCCCTCTGTATATAACACACATACACCCCCCTCTGTATATAACACACATACACCCCCTCTGTATATAACACACATACACCCCCCCCTGTATATAACACACATACACCCCCCTCTGTATATGGTATATATTTTATCTTACACCCTGTGGTCCCCCAGTCATACTGGTTTTATGGTGGACATCATTCCAGGTGACGGTGTCGGTGGCGCCGGATGTACGAGAATCTCCCACAGTGAAGATCAGTTTTTGATCAAAGGCTTTTCTCAGCAGACTCAGGATGTCTCTCCCCTCCTTGTTATCCGGTAAATAAGCCGTACGGGAAGTACCTGAGAAAGGTTTTCCGGGACGAGGATGATTCTTCTGCATAATGAGAGAATTGGAGTCATGAGAAGGGAGGAGGGAGTGCTGCACACACAGCTAAATTGGAAGTTTTTATTCCCCATACAGGTCACAGCACCCACCTTTCCTTCCATCCCCCGCTGTTATGTTCAGCTGCTGAGAAAGAGGACAGAGCCCTGTGTAAGCTCCAACCTATCAGAGCTTACACAGGTCTGAGGACTCACTCCCTGCCCCCCCCCATGTGACAGTGCTAGGCCAATCACAGAGCACCAGAGCTATCACATGGGGTAGGGGGGTCACATGCTCATCCATATGTAGCGCACTCAAACCCCCTTTACCTGTCCTTTGGCTCCTCGCAGGAAGGGAGGGCACACCACGCCACAAGCCCGTACCCTCTGGTGTTGTTGGTGGGTCTCCACAGCCAGAAACCAGAATCCTCCAGAGGATGGTTCTCACCTCTATAAATGACAGAGATAAGTCCTTGTTCCCCCCAGTGACTTGAATGTCCACACCAGCTGCAACTCCAACATAGAGTTTATTTTCTTCTTAAAACACAGTCTCTGATAGGAAAAGGTTGGAGAGAGAACAGGACAGCATAAGGTGTGGAGGAGGTCCAGGCACAAACGTAATCCACTTCACTGCTCAGATTCTCAAGCAGACTCAGCCCACCTGGATAGTCTCCCTAGGTTGGGACTGGCAGCCAGAATGCTGCTCTAAACCTAAACCCAAAGTCTCTGCCACAGACCTGGTGAACTTGGTCTCTTTGTAAGGAGAAGACATCCCTCCAGAGAGTTACCGGCCCCTTCCTTCACTGTGACTTCTCACCAGTCCCTCGGAACGGTCCCTCCCCCGGCCTCCTCATCTAAGATACGGGTCCCCTGGCAAGGCGGCACCCTGAGATTCCTCCATCCTTGGTGGGCCCCAGCCGAAGGTGCTGCAGTCCCAGGGCTAAAGGTGCCTGGGACTGATCCACCGACCTCCGCCCCTGGGCCAAAGGTGCCCGGGGCGGACAGGAACACACACACTCCCTCCTGGGGTAGGACCCCCGACCACGACAGAACGGGCAGAACCCTGAACAGGCAGCGTCTGCCCCTTTTATACCCTCTCCCGGCATGCACCGCAGGCTGACCACGCCCTACTGTACGGTTGTCGAGAGGGGACACACAAGGCACAGCACTGTATCAGCGGTTCAACCCTAGCCTACTATGGCAGCGCCACCTGTAGGTCACAGGGAACTGTACACTGATACTCTTCCTGCGGAACAAAAATGGTTGCAAGAACCCTGACAATTGGGGTGTTTGAGCATAACTACCACTCAAACACTTCCCCTAAATTTAGGACCCCGCTGTATATACTTGAAAGATTCTTCAGCTCCTGCAGTCAGAGAGTGAAGGAAAGGTGAGTACTTACTGTGGGGGGGGGGGGTAGGTACCAGGATTCATTCACTTTACCTTCTGGATGCCCCCGGGGATGTTATAGGTGATCTCTATGGTTCCACATCCAGGATATCCCAGTAAGGAGTTTCTGTTGGTTGTCACGCTCATAGTTCCCTCAGGCTGGTCTCCTGTGACTGTCCCATACGCGTCTCCACAGATCGCACACACAGGTTTATGGGCCGCGGCTTGTTTAAGACAGTCCTTACAGTATGCATGCTTACACTTCTCTAATATCACCTTATCTTCTATCTCACACAGGCAGATAGGACACTTGTCTGGCTTTTCTTCCATCTCACGTGGCATTGCTTTCATCCCTGCCCACCCCCTGAAGGAAAGGCCGGAGGACATTTTTTCTACAGGGTAACCAAATTGGAAATATCTGGGAATTCTGACAGCCAACCGCTGCAACTCCTTCCTTCTCTCTTCATCGCCGGACAACTGCCGGATCCCGGCAAGATCTTCTCTTCCGATATCATGAACCGTCACGGTGATCCCTATAATATGATTTCCTCTTTCCAGAACTCTTCTCGGATCTGTGAGATGGAAAGGAAATCAGTGAAGAACAAAACCAACTAAAAGGAGATAATCAGGCTGTTCTACCATCTCATGACTGAGCACTTCTCCATGGACCACCAAATTATTACCACATCTCCCCACTAGGGTGACCACATTTCCAAACTGCAATTCAGGGACACCCCCCCCCCCCCCCTTCCCAAAAATCAGCTTGTGCTGTAACCAATCACAGCACAAGAGGCGGGATTTATGATTCCTCCAATCACAAGCAGGGGGGCGGGGATTATGCTCCTCCAGGCATTCCCGGCCAGGACAAGTACTGTCAGTGAGTAAAGCGGTGATGTGACGGCCTTTTTTGGGGGCATCAGATTGGCCTGGGGGGGGGGGGGGGGGGCTGTGTCAGTTTCATTCCGGGACACTGTATTGTCCTGGAATGAATGTACCCGGGACAGACCTGCAAAATGCGGACTGTCCCGGGCAATCCGGGACACGTGGTCACCCTACTCCCCACTGTATGCCAATTATCAGTACATCTATGCAGTGGTGTATTTAGGTTTTGTGCTGCCCTAGCTCTGACTAAACTCGTGCACCCACTAATTTAAATATGACACACCCCTTTCCTGTTAAGGCCACACCCTTTTCTGTTTAAGACCCACCCTAAAATTTTTCGAGTGGGGACACAAGTTCTGAGGGCCTGGGTAGGGGGGGGGGGGGGGCAATGGATTCCCTTAACTTGCATAGATTTCCTCTCACTTCCTGTTAGGCTATGGGGCAGGAAGTGAAGGAAAATCTCTGCAATTGGACAGGGATGGAAAAAAATAAACTGACAGGGGCTCTAACCCTCCCTTACTCTATCCAAAATGGAAAAAAAAGTGTTGCCTATAGTTCTACATTAAGCAAAAATTTCTGATAATTTTATGGAGAGGACTAAGAAGATATAACCATGCCAATGGTGCAGCAGAAAATACATAGCACAGTGAGGAAGGTTTGTGGTCCAGGATGGTAGGACAGTCAAAATTAGAAGCGGCCCCCCCCCCCCCCCCCTCACAGTTGCGAATGCCGCCCGCATACCGGAATCAGTGCGGCTGCTTTAGCACAAGCCAGTGGGGACTCTTTCCGTGCTGCCCCCCCCCCTGCAAAGTGCTGCCCTAGGCCAGGATACAGCGTTGCATGTATGTGACGGAGTCACTTTGGATGGGGGGGGGGGTCACAATTTATGTTGTATATTACTTAGTGAGGACCGTCGTGTTCTGTATATTACTTAGTGAGGACCGTCGTGTTCTGTATATTACATGTAGCTGGGTCTCCTTTAAGGCCCTATGGACTACGTTACCCAGAACCCCGCTTGGCACCCAAGGTGCATTTAGCCACCGCAGAGACTCATGGGTGGGGTATAAAAGGGAAGGGCGAGGCTAAGATCGGCCTCTTTGGACACCGCGCTGCAATCAATAGGACTTCCTGTGCGGACCTGCTGCAGTGCAAGGCCCGAGGCCTGGGCCTTGCGCAGTTCCAAAGAGCCTTCCACCCCACTGCGGAGCCTGGTGGCACCTGATCTCCCCTTGTGTTGCTGACATCAGCTGGACCGGAGACCCGGCCGTCGCAGACCCTGTGTGCGGAGACACAGCGGTGGAAGTCCCGGACTAGGATCGAGTCCGGAGGGGTGAGAGAGCACCTGCTCACATCTATAGCAGTGTACTATTGTTTAGGCCTATTGACTGCCTTGGCCCATCGTGCTATACTTGCTGTCCTGCCCGGAGACTAGTTGCAGAACTGAGTTATATAGTCTCCGGGGAGTTGTTCTATTACTTTAAACCGTTTGGATTCCAAAGTACTGTTCCTGCATGTGCACCACCGTTCATCTTGCATGCGAAGACTTTCCACGTTAAGACTGAGCTTTATTTGAGTCAGGCCTGACTAGGGGTCTAGGGGTGTAAGACTTTGTTTGAGCGCCATATTGCTCACGGGGAGAATAGCTGCACGTGGTGTGTGATATCTTTGCACTATAGCTTATTAGTGTCATTATTACTGCAGGGCTCTGCATGTATGTGATGTAATCTGTTGATTGCTGACCTTTATACCTAAGTAAATGCGTTACAGTTGATCACTTCAGGATTGGTGTCCATTACTATACTTCAGAACTGTTCATGTCACTGTGGGATTGTTCATAGCCAGGTACAGAGCTGTACGTATCTATACCATCCCCTAGACTAGCTGTGCCAGAGGAGGGTCGAGTAGATTGCCGGGGGTTGGCAGTGCTGTGTACAGGGCCCGAAACAAAACCAGCGGCTCTCTTAGTTTGGGGGTATCGCTACATACATAGTGAGGACCCCCGTGTTCTGTATATTACACAGTGAGGACCGCCGTAGTGAGGATCACTGTAGTCTTTACTCTATAGGCACCATGTTCAGGGCCGCTGATAAGGCAATATAACCGGTCCTGTTACACTGGGCTCGGGCCTCATCAGCTAAACAGAGGGGGGCCCAGGGCAGCTTTATTGTTCATTTCTGCCTAAATGAATACATTGATATTATTAGACCACACCCCCCGCTCCAACTTGTATACCAGGGCTTGAATTACATTTCCCTGAGTCCCATCATGTCAATAGAGGGGCCTAGAAGGTGGGAGCAGAGGGGGGACTTTTTTTTTCAGTGGCGGGGGATAAAGTCAGTGCCCCTGTTCTCAGGGGGTTGGAGGTGGGGGTGGGGGGGCCCTGTCAGGAAGGATGTATGTTCTGTACATGAAAGTCCTCAGAGCGCTGAATCTTCTACACTCTATTGTACATCCATAAGTCTAGACACGTTGTTTGGTAATTCTGTATTTCTTCCTGTTTAACAATGTGGCACATTTTCATGAACTCAAACCTCCCAACCGTCCCGGATCCTGCTGGACTGTCCCGAGATTTCAACTAAATCCCCAACATCCCGCGGATCCAGGCAGGAATTCCAGAGCCCAGTCAGGTTGACAGTGCAGTGAGTGGAATATCCTGTATTTCTACCCTGCAATACAGGTTCCACCCATCGCCTCTGCCCACCACTGTCAGCATCAATACATTTGTGAAGGCAATAAAGAACTGTGGTTGGTTGCTAGGACCACCCGACGTCCTAGCAGCCAGCCACATGCTTGCTCCCCCCTCAACATTCAGGAGGAGGAGGACAGAACTTCCTCCTCCAGACTCACTGCCAGCGCCCCTCCTCCCAGTTTTACCCTATGCACTGAAAGTGAATGAAGTGGTACAAGGGGGTAAGGAAACTCTGGAGGCCCTGATATAATGTATAGGGGAAAGGCTCTGGGGACCCTGATGTAATGAGGGGGGCTCTGGGGACCCTGATGTAATGAGGGGGTGCTCTGGGGTCCCTGATGTAATGAGGGGGGCTCTGGGGACCCTGATGTAATGAGGGGGGCTCTGGGGACCCTGATGTAATGAGGGGGGGCTCTGGGGACCCTGATGTAAAGGCCAAGGAGTTGAAGCTGGTAGGGGTGGGCTTGCAGATTAGTGCTGGATGTTTGTAGTAAAGTGGGGAGAGGAATGTTTGTAGAGGGCATTTTGCGCTCTCCTGCCCCCTACACCGTACATTACATGACCCTGACTCCTGCCCTCTTTTCATTTTGTACTCTTGAACCCAACTGTGCATTACACACTTCTGAACCTGCTTTCTGTGCTTTATGTATCCTTTAATTCGACACTGGCTGCACCACTCTGTGCATTATATACTGCTGACCCTGCACTCTGTGCATTATATACTGCTGAACCCTGCACATTATATACTGCTGGACCCTGCACTCTCTGCATTATATACTGCTGAACCCTGCACTCTGCACATTATATACTACTGGACCCTGCACTCTGTGCATTATATTCTGCTGACCCTGCACTCTGTGCATTATATATTGCTGAACCCTGCACTCTGCGCATTATATACTGCTGGACCCTGCACTCTGTGCATCATATACCGCTGAACCCTGCACATTATATACTGCTGAACCCTGCATTGTGTGCATTATATACTGCTGACCCTGCACTCTGTGCATCATATACCGCTGAACCCTGCACATTATATACTGCTGGACCCTGCACTCTGCGCATTATATGCTGCTGGACCCTGCACTCTGCGCATTATATACTGCTGACCCCTGCACTCTGGATTACACACTCCTGCACTATATACACTATATTGTATATTCCATACTTCTCACCAAAGTCTTCATTGTTTTTACAGTTGCTGGTTGCTTTGCAGTCCCTGACTATTTTAATGAATTCTACTTTAAGGTCGGCTTAACCAACGTTATAAATCTGTCTCTTTGTGCAGAAAATCATATATAATGGAAGAATATAATTTTTTCTGATTGTGCTGAGGTTTATGTGTGTCTGTGAGACTCTTACTTGTATCACAGCAATCAAAGTATATTTTACAGGTACAAGGAAGCCTGGGGTTTGTTTACCCGTGCCCCTTAAGCCCCTCCCACTGTTAACGGTCACAGGCACTCTTCGACACAGCGCACTACACACACCCTTCACCACAGCGCACTACACGGACCGCAGGTCCCTCAACCTTCATGCAGTATTAAATCCGAACCCAAAAATGTCATATATTGCAGCTTACCAATCATAGGACCTGCACTATCACTCCTATGCAGACGACAACCAACTTTACTTTCACATCAACAACAAAAAAGATCAATATTACGGACTGGAAAAATGCCTTACATTGATCAACAATTGGATGACAGAGAGCTCCCTCAAGCTTAATGGATCCAAAACAGAACTGCTCATTTTCCACGCTAACCGAAAGAAAAACGCCAGGACCACATGGACGCCACCCACCATCCATGGACAAAACATAACCCCCAACACCAAAGTTAAAAGCCTGGGAGTCATCTTTAACTCAGACATGACTATGGACGCACAAATGGGATCAGTAGTCAGTGGATCTCACCACCTTCTCCGCCTGCTACGAAGACTTATCCCTTTCATCCCAGAAAAAGACAGAGAAGTAATAGTCGGAACCATCATCAATTCCCGACTTGACTACGCAAACTCCCTTTACCTAGGACTTCCCAAATACCAGATTGCACGTCTACAAGTCATCCAAAACACAGCGGCCAGACTGGTAACCGGGGAAAAAACCCTGGGAATCAATCACACCGTCCCTGAGAAGCCTTCATTGGCTAGCCGTAAAGGATCGGGTCACATTCAAGACCCTCTGCCTCACCCACAAATGCGCACAAGGAAACGCTCCTCAATATTTATGCGAGAAAATAAAACACTACACCACTACTCGTGACCTCCAATCAACCAAAACCTCCTCCACATCCCCAAGACTCGCTACAAAGCCAAGGGAGAACGAAGGTTTGCTGCCCAAGGACCAAGGCTATAGAATGCGCTATCCACCAACATCCGCATGGAAGAAAACCATCGGGCCTTCCGGAAAAAACTAAAGACCCATCTCTTCTAAAGGATCTTAACGACACTGGATGACAAGCGCCTTGAGGCGATTGAGTTCGCATTTGCAGCGCTATACAAGTTCTCACTCACTCACTCATTTACACTGTCTTCAAACTTTTTCTTCTGCAACTTGGTACCAATAGGATCTCCTGTGGAAGCTATATGCGAAACGCGTAGTGATCCCTCAGTAAATTGATTTCCTGTGGGGCCCCGATATGTAAGACCTTCCGCATAAACCAGCTTCAGAGTCCTTCATATCTATGGGGAGGTTTCTCAAGTATTCATATAGGTCTCTTACCAATTTAAAGTCCATGTTCATCCTTGGCTCTTTCTCTGTGTATAGGGGTCCAACATTCCAAAGGACCAGTACTACCATTGTATTACCTGGATTCCAGAACAACCAATCAGATTCCAGCTTTCAATCCTTCCATACAAATGATTAAAGTAAGGGCTTCAAAACACGGCTTCGGACAGGCTTTTTTAAAGCTCTCTGAACGCCAGTCAAAGCTCCTGTCACTAAATAAAATGGTTAGCTTACAGTCGTGTTTACACCTTGTGTTTGCTTCGTGCTTCAAAGCGTCTTCAAAGCCTCCATAGAAGTCTATGACTAACCGACAACTGGACACATAGCCCAGTTAGATCACACCATTTCTTCCTCCAGGGCAAACTCTTTGACTGCATTCTCAAATTTCCTCCCGACTAGGAAAGCTACCCACTCCCCCTTGGACATATATTTTAATTGCTCATTATTTAAAATCCCTTGACAAGAATGCACATTGTTCCAGAGAACTCACCCCTTCTGAAAAGCTATGTACCCAAACGACACCCCAATCACACTTAGTATCTGTCACACATGAGCTCCTTTTTGCCGAGATGAAAGCCAATGAGAGCTTAGCTTGTAAGAACTGGGAGTTATGCCGCGTACACACAACCGTTTTTAATGTCATTGAAAAAACCGGCTTTTTTCTCGACGTGATTCTTCTCAAGCCTGCCTTGCCTACACACTATCATGGAAAAAATGCTTAGGTAAAGCGTGGTGACGTACAACACGTACGACGGCACTATAAAGGGGAAGTTCCATTTGGATGGCGCCACCCTTTGGGCTGCTTTTGCTGATCCTCGTGTTAGTAAAGTTTGGTGAGAGACTTTTCAGTCCGTTACAGCGTGACGAATGTGCTATCTCCATTATGAACTCTAGTTTTACCAGAACGAGCGCTCCCGTCTCATACTTGATTCTGAGCATGCGCATTTTTTTTCACGTCGTTAAAGCCCACACACGGCCGTTTTTCATGACGAGAAAAACGACGACGTGAAAAACGACGAGAAAAATTAGAGCATGTTCCAATTTTTTCATGGCCATTTTTCTCGTCATGAAAAACGGTCGTGTGTACGCGGCATGAGACCTCTCTGTCTCTCTCTCAGCAGAACAATGGGAACAAATTTTTCTCAACATACATAAAGGGTCGACTAATGTCTCTACCCAGGAAAACGGTTATAAGATTCAATCTAGATGGTATCGCACACCCACCCTCTTGCATAAATGTAATCCCACTACCCCAGAGGTCTGCTGGAGATGTCACCAGGAAAAGGAAACCCTTCTCCACATCAGGTGGTCTTGTCCATCTGTAAAAGATTTCTGGAAAAAGGTACGCCATATAACCTCCCGAGTCACTTCATATAACCTGGATTTCTCCCCTTCTCATTTTCTCCTTCATCACTCACCCCTATTGCACAATTCCTACCACAAATCCCTAGCAATGCACATGGTCAATGCGGCAAAACAATGTATCCCTTTACACTGGAACTCAACACACCAACCAACCCTAAAAGAATGGTTTACCAGAATATGCAAAATTGAGGAAATGGAAAACTTTATACATATTGCAAGAGATACTCCGACATCATTTAGTAAAAAAATGGGCCTGTTGGTTACACTACAAGACGACACCAGAATTTTCAAACACACTGAACCCCGACCAAGGACAAACCTCACCTTCGGGAATTAACATGAAATTCTAAGACATACCAGGCTCTCCCCTTGACCACTAATTTCTCATTGGCTTCTCTGTTCGCATATAACTTCCCTTATGTAGATCTACCCCTATTCACTCACAACACCCCCTCTAATCACCCCAAGTGGTTGGGGAAGCCAGAGACGGATCCCCTACCCACGCCACTCCATCCTGCCTCATCCCTCCCACCCCCCACCTATCCCCTCCTACTCATCCACAAGTTTCTGTTAAGGAACAACCACTAACTTAGTTCCAGCCTACACTCCCCCAATCATACACTCTCAACGAAATAAACCTGATGGAAGTTTTTTTCCCTTCCTACCATATTACACTTGCCGGTCCTTCCTTCTCCCATAGACCCCTACACCGTGTGACAGGGGTCACTTTGGGCACAGGGTGAGCCAGGAAATAATGGACATTGAGAATATGTCTTGGATTGCTTTAAACTGGGTCTGTAATATTAATCCACAATATGTACTGGTTGTTTGATTCTGAACTCAACAAGTTAATTGAGAGATGCTGATGTGCCACCTGGCTAGCTGCTACAGATCCTTTCATTGTGGGGTGTGATAATTAATTGTGGGTATTGTAATTAGCAGACAGACAGTCTGGGGAACATAAAGGTTATGCATAGTCATTTAGGATGTAAAGGGATTAGCTAATGAACTCGCCTGTTGTCTGCTAAGAGATGTCAGATGTGTATTGGGAGCTCGTTATGTAACCATTGTGTGATGTTGTGGGTGGAGTTGTTCATTTGGACTACAGTATTCTTTTAGTGTATATAAGGGCCTGTCTTTTCTCAATAAATTGGCTCAGACCAGTTGGAAATATACAGAGTGTTTGTCTCGTATTTCTGGAAGAATTATTCCTGTGGGAAGCGGTCGCTTGACTGTGGAGTGTCCGCCAGCGGATGTGTGTTAGGAGAGGGAATATCCTAAATGGCGTTAACCCCTTTCATACTTGGGGTGCCGTTACACACCGCAATAACATATTTGGCCCTAATCAGTTCTAACTTACTTACAGTCTCTATCGCCATCAACGGTATCGGATTCTGACTAGATTCCACACCTACATTGGATTAGGATGATCCCCCCTTGCACGGCCCAGCTCATGAAGGAAGCACCCGGCCACTCCACTTTAGCTATACACACGTTGAATTGTCTATGACACGTGTATATCATTCATTTTGTGGTTGTAATAATATCTTATTGTACTACTATTGTCCAAGATATCTGTAAATGCTTATTACTTTTCAATAAACTATTAAAAAAAGAAAAAAAAGTCTATGACTAAGCTCGCTTGAAGCACCTACAGCTTTTGGGAGGCTTAAATTCAGCTTTAGCGTCGCTTTGCGTTGGAGAAATTGCAGGTAAGAGATATCATCACACACACACACAGGGCATCTGTCAAGCTTCATTAAAGCTATAAAAAAGCATCACCGAAGCATCAAAAAAGCATCATCAGGGCACCACCGAAGCATCAAAAACACATCATAAAGCATGTTGAAGCGGTAGGGGCTTTTATGTATGTTGAAGTCAAAGCAAAGTGTAAATGAGCCCTAAACGCCTAACATCTAACTGGTTACTTCTCTGGTCTATGTGCCATGTAAGGTCATTTATGTTTGTCAGTGTTGGCATGTTCTGGGAACAATGGGACTCACCATCCTGATTCTGGAAGATGGCGCAGTAGGTCTGTCCATCCACCCGGGTCACTTCACACTCTCCTCCGCCAGACTTCGAATTGGATCCAAAATATTTCATCAGTTTTAGAGATAAATCTTTCTCTGAAGGTGAAGTTCTCACCAGGATGGGGTGTCCCCTGT
Source organism: Rana muscosa (assembly GCA_029206835.1). NCBI lineage: Eukaryota > Metazoa > Chordata > Amphibia > Anura > Ranidae > Rana > Rana muscosa. The sequence continues at coordinate 496,839,330 of CM055127.1, forward strand.
CCATAAATTTCTCCTCTTCCTCCTGATCAGGATATCCCTCCTCCTCCCCAATATCATATCCTGGAGAATACCATATACCTAACTGTCCATCCCTCTGCCCCCCCACTGTCTGTCTGACCCCAACTTGGGGTTTTCTCACAGCTCTTTTACTAGACATTAGATCTGCTTTAAAAATTCCCCCACTATTTCTAGAACTGTCTCCTCTGCTACACCGAATATCTGTCTCCCACAGTACTCGGCCGTCCTCCTCCTTCCTTATCCTCTCTATGCCAGGCTGTCCTCCTCTCTATGCTGTCTGTACCAGGCTGCCCTCCTCTCTGAGCTAGGTGGCTGTCCTCCCTATACTCTGTGCCAGGCTGTCCTCCTCTCTATACTCTCTGTGCCAGGCTGTCCTCCTCTCTGTGCCAGGATAACCTCCTCTCTATCCTCTCTGTGCCAGGCTGTCCTCTTCTCTCTCCTCTCTGTGCCAGGCTGTCCTCTTCTTTCTCCTCTCTGTGCCAGGCTGTCCTCCTCTCTATCCTCTCTGTGCGTGGCTGATCTCCTCTCTATCCTCTTTGTGCCATGCTGTCCTCCTCTCTCTCCTCTCTGTGCCAGGCTGTCCTCCTCTCTATCCTCTCTGTGCCAGGCTGTTGTCCTCTCTCTATTCTCTGTACCAGGCTGCCCTCCTCTCTATCCTCTCTGTGCCAGGTTGCCCTCCTCTCTATCCTCTCTGTGCCAGGCTGCCCTCCGCTCTATCCTTTGTGCCAGGCTGTCCTCTCTATCCTCTCTGTGCCAGGCTGTCCTTCCTCTCTGTCCTCTCTGTGCCAGGTTGTCCTTCCTCTCTATCCTCTCTGTGCCAGGCTGCCCTCTCTGTCCTCTCTGTGCCAAGCTGTCCTCTCTATCCTCTCTGTGCCAGGATACCCTCCTCCCTGTGCCAGACTGCCCTCTATTTCCTCTCTGTGCCAGGCTGTCCTCCTCTCTCTCCTCTCTGTGCCAGGCTGTCCTCCTCTCTCTCCTCTCTGTGCCAGGCTGTCCTCCTCTCTATCCTCCCTGTGCCAGGCTGTCCTCCTCTCTCTCCTCTCTGTGCCAGGCTGTCCTTCCTTTCTATCCTCTCTGTGCCAGGCTGCCCTCCTCTCTATCCTCTCTGTGCCAGGCTGCCCTCCTCTCTATCCTCTCTGTGCCAGGCTGTCCTCCTCTCTTTGCCAGGCTGTCCTCCTCTCTGTGCCAGGCTGTCCTCCTCTCTATCCTCCCTGTGCCAGACTGTCCTCCTCTCTGTGCCAGGCTGCCCTCCTCTCTATCCTCTCTGTGCCAGGCTGTCCTCTCTCTCCTCCCTGTGCCAGGCTGCCCTCCTCTCTATCCTCTCTGTGCCAGGCTGTCCTCCTCTCTCTCCTCCATGTGCCAGGCTGTCCTCTTCTCTGTCGGTGTTGCTTTATTTTCTATTTCCAGTAAAGGGAGGGGTTGGAGGAGGAGAACAGAAACAGAAAGTAAATTCCTTCAAGTCACCTAAATATCCTCCACACCCAAATCACCCGGCCTGAGCACTGAGAGTGACCCTTCCCCCCACCACACCCTAAGATCAGAGATTCCCCTGATTATTACCCTCCAGGGTATACAGACCCCCTGAATTCTCCTGTCCGGTGATCTGATCTCTGGGTGTCACTGATAGATATAAACAAAGTAATACAAAGTATTTGATAATTTGTTGCTAAAAGTTTCAAAATATTTACATAGAAACATCCCAAAGTACAACTTCTATTATTATATAGGGGGGGGGGGGGCAGACTGATAAGAGGCATGGAGGAGCTCAGCTATGAGGAAAGATTAGAGGAACTGAATTTATTCACTCTTGAGAAGAGGAGATTAAGGGGGGATATGATCTCCATGTATAAATACATAAGGGGGGATATGATCTCCAAGTATAAATACATAAGGGGGGATATGATCTCCATGTATAAATACATAAGGGGGATATGATCTCCATGTATAAATACACAAGGGGGGGGGATATGATCTCCATGTATAAATACATAAGGGGGGGATATGATCACCATGTATAAATACATAAGGGGGGGATATGATCTCCATGTATAAATACATAAGGGGGGATATGATCACCATGTATAAATACACAAGGGGGGGGATATGATCTCCATGTATAAATACATAAGGGGGGGATATGATCTCCATGTATAAATACATAAGGGGGATATAATCTCCAGGTATAAATACTAAGGGGGGATATGATCTCCAAGTATAAATACATAAGGGGGGATATGATCTCCAGGTATAAATACATAAGGGGGGATATGATCTCCAAGTATAAATACATAAGGGGGGATATGATCTCCAGGTATAAATACATAAGGGGGGATATGATCTCCATGTATAAATACATAAGGGGGGATATGATCACCATGTATAAATACATAAGGGGGATATGATCTCCATGTATAAATACATAAGGGGGGATATGATCTCCATGTATAAATACATGAGGGGGGATATGATCTCCATGTATAAATACATAAGGGGGGATATGATCTCCATGTATAAATACATAAGGGGGGATATGATCTCCATGTATAAATACATAAGGGGGGATATGATCTCCATGTATAAATACATAAGGGGGGGGATATGATCACCATGTATAAATACATAAGGGGGGATATGATCACCATGTATAAATACATAAGGGGGGATATTATCTCCATGTATAAATACATAAGGGGGGTTATATGATCTCCAAGTATAAATACATAAGGGGGGATATGATCTCCATGTATAAATACATAAGGGGGGATATGATCACCATGTATAAATACATAAGGAGGGGATATGATCTCCATGTATAAATACATAAGGGGGGGATATGATCTCCATGTATAAATACATAAGGGGGGAATATGATCTCCAGGTATAAATACATAAAGGGGGGATATGATCACCATGTATAAATACATAAGGGGGAATATGATCTCCATGTATAAATACATAAGCGGGGATATGATCTCCATGTATAAATACATAAGGGGGTGTGACAGGAGGGTCACTTTGGACACAGGGTGAGCCAGGAAATAATGGACATTAAGAAATATATCTTGGGCTACGTAAAATGGGTCTGTAATATTTATCCACCATATCCCCAAGGATATCTGTAAAGGACTATTTACTGTTTCTGAACTCAACAGGTTAATTGAGAGATACTGATGTGTTCAGCCTCAATCACCTGTCTGCAGTGTAATGCTAATCCCAGCTTCTAAAAAGACCTGTTCATTGTTTGTGGTGATTTACATTCTATTGTCCATTGTGGTTTGGGGGAATTAAGCCTATAATTATAGGTTGTGGAACTAGCAGCAGACGGGTTAATTGAAGAGATGTTGATGAATCACCTGCATACTTGTGTGTATTGGGCTTGTTATGTGTGGGTGGAGCTGGGCCATTGTTCATGTTAAACTAATGCAGTAGTAGATGTGTATAAAAGTTACAATATCTTTTTCAATAAAGAGTCTATCCTGGAAGAGACAGAGTACGTCTCGTTTCTTCTGGAAGGATTAATCTTATGGGAAGTGATCGCCTGGCTGTGGAGGAGCAACAGGGAATTTGTGTCCAGGAGAGGGAAGATCTTTAAACGGCGTTACCCCCTTTGATATTTGGGGTGCCGTTACATTGGTTGGCAGCAGTGGGATTTTTCCCTCCAGTTCCTGGGACACTTCAAACCACCACAGTGAATGACCAGCTATGCAGCCTGCAGAAGAGCCACGCTGAAAGACTTACTTGAGAGCCGTGGAGGGACCGGTGGGACAAAGAACAAAGTCACCTTGAACAGGTAGCTAGCAGAGATGGATCAGAAGGATGGTGATGCAGGACCCCGGTCAGCTGAAGACTTGTTTCAGCAACGAGTTCAACAGCGGTTGGCATTATATGGTGCTAACCCATCAGAGGCCGCCATACAGGAAGCCATTAAAGGCATCCAGCTGCAGGATGCCTGACAAGAGAGAGAACGAGAGCGACAAAAGAGAGAACTAGAGGGGCAACATGAGCGGAGAAGGGCGGAAATACGGCAATCGGAGACAACGCCTAAAGAACCAGCCGCCATGGAAGAGGAATTTCTGAAGGAGGTTGCGAGAGATGCAGATACAGCATAGAGGACCAGTATCAGAGGAGGTCCTGCTGGGATGGTCGGATTCGATCCGCTGCGAACTCTGGAAGAAAGCGCTAGCTCTCGAGCAGCAACACCAGGGAAAGACTCTCCCCTCCATCTATGTAAGGTACTGGTCGCAGTATGAAGTAAGAATGCCGTTATTGGGGGAACAACCAAAGCAGGAGTGGACAGCTGAGTTAAGCAGGCTGATCCGGGCAGAGATGCGGTTGGACGAGAGCTACAGAGCCCTCCGGTGGTATGTAGCCCAAGAGTGCCCATGGTCAGCGGATGACAGCCCCACGGAAGGCTTTGACTATGATGGCCTGGAATTGTTGTATTGGGGGCTGTCCAGTGACCCTGACTTTGGGAGTGATCAGGAGTGGCTTTTGGAGGAAATAATGGAGCACAGAGAGCGAAAACTGAATGTCTCGGAAGGGCACTGGGCACAGGAAGATTTGGAGTTTCTGGCTGTTCAGGAATGGGAGCTGGAGATCGCCTACAGACAGCTGCTAGACTCGGCTCAGCAGCAGGGTGGGGCTACCTTTGCCTGGGACTATCAGGAAATACCAGTTGACAACTAGTGATGAGCCGAACACCCCCGGGTTCGGTTCGCACCAGAACCCGCGAACGGACCGAAAGTTCGAACGAACATTAGAACCCTATTAAATACAATGGATGCGAACGTTCGAATTCTAAAGTGCTAATTATAACAACTATTATGCATGTTATTGTCATAAATAGGGTTTGGGAACCCGGGTTGTGCACCAGGGGACATGTATCAATGCAAAAAGAAGTTTTAAAAACGGTCGTTTTTCGGGAGCAGTCATTTTAATGATGCATAAAGTGAAAAAAAAAAAGTCAAATATTCCTTTAAATATCGTACCTGGGGGGTGTCTAAAGTATGCCTGTGAAGTGCCACGTGTTTCCCGTGTTTAGAACTGTCCCTGCACAAAATGACACTTCTAAAGGAAAAAAAAGCCATTTAAAACTGCTTGCGGCTTTAATGTAATGTCTGGTCCCGGTAATATGGATGAAATTCTTTAAGAAAAATGGCATAGCTACCCCATGACCCCCCCCCCTACCCCAGCCCATTACCAGCCCCTTTGGGTCTTGTATGGATATTAAGGGGAACCCCGCACATAAAATAAAAAAGGCCCTATATACTCTGAACAGCCGTATACAGGCGGTGCATACAAGACAGGGACTGTAGGTTTGTTCTTATGTAGAATCTGTTTGTAATTTTGAACAGGTACATTGTTGAAGTGTAGCTCCAGCCCAAAAATCTATTTTTAAACTTTTTGGGAAACATAGGTAAGGGTTATCACCCCTGTAACATTTGTTTTGCTGTCTGTGCCCCTGTTCAGAACATTTCACCTCACTTTCCGTCCCAATGACAACTGTTTTTGAAATGTGGTGTTTTTCTTGAAACAAGGATTGCTGATAAAGCATCAGTACAGAGGAGACACCTTTCTCCCATATTTATTCTTACAGGAGAGAATTTTCCTTTCTAGGGGTAGATTTCCTCTCACTTCCTGTTGTCTTCTTTCGTTTGCAAGTAGGAGTCGTTTGTAAGTTGGATGTTTGAAAGTAGGGACCTGCCGTATATACTCTGCAGAAATAGGCCCCTTAGTTGTTGGTGTTGGCACAACACTGTAAGCACTCACAGTTACTCTTGGTTGGTGCTGGAACGCCCTGCTGTCAACTATTATATCAGGAATTTTAATTACATATAATTGTTGAACAGTGGTAGTAAAAATTGGGGCTTTGATGGTGGTGCTGGTGCCACAACACTGTAAGCCCTGACAGTTACTCTTGGTGGGTGCAGCAATGGGCCCTGCTGTGAATTATTAGATCAAGAATTGTAATTACATGCCCCTTTTGAACAGGGGCTGAAAAATTGGGCCTTTCGTGGTGGTGGTGGTGGTGGCGTTGCCACAAGACTGTAAGCCCTCAGAGTTACTCTTGGTGGGTGCAGCAATGGACCCTGCTGTGAATTATTAGATCAAGAATTGTAATTGCATGCCCCTGTTGAACAGGGGCTGAAAAATTGGGCCTTAGGCACTGGTGGCACAACACTACAACCCCTCACAGATACTGTACTTGGAGCACAGCAATGAGCCCTGTTGCAAAGTATTGCTTCAAAAATTGTAATGACACGCCCCTGTTAAACAGGGGCTGAAAAATTGGGCCTTAGGCACTGGTGCCACAACACTCCAACCCCTCACAGATACTGTACTTGGAGCACAGCAATGAGCCCTATGGCAAATTATTGCTAAAAAAATTGTAATTACACGCCCCTGTAAAACAGGGGCTGAAAAATTGGGCCTTAGCCACTGGTGGCGGCACCCATAAACAAAAATGATCTTCCAAGCTATCATCATCAATCGTATCATTGAGGACTCGGAGGAGGAGGATAGCCAGTCAACATAACAGCACAGGCACTCAGCATCAGCATCAGTCTTGAAGGGATGTGACATGTTAAAATCAATTAGTCTGTTATATCAGCATCAGGTGTGTGGTAGCTGGTGGTGATCCAAGACTGGTTCATCTTGATGAAAGTCAGTCGATCAACCGAGTCGGTGGACAGGCGCACCCTGTGATCCGTGACAAATCCTCCAGCAGCACTGAATGTGCGTTCCGAAAGAACGCTGGATGCAGGACAGGCCAGTAGCTCAATTGCATACTGTGCAAGCTCTGGCCAGTGATCCATCCTCAAGACCCAGTAAGCCAGAGGATTTTCGGTGGGGAAGGTGTCCAAGTCTGACCTTGCCCCTAGATATTCCTGCACCATGTTTATCAGACGCTGGCGATGGTTGCTGGAACCGATCATACTTTGGGGCTGCGGACTAAAGAATTGTCTGAACGCATCGGTCAGACGGCCACCTTCCCCACCGCTCCTTCTTTGACTGGCCGAAGCCTCAGCAATTAGTTGTCCAGGACCAGGAGTTTGTAACCTCCCAGTCTCTGGGAACGCGTTGCACAGACCTTTCTGCAAGGCCTCCCGGAGTTGTCTCATCCTCTGCGACGGTAACATAAGGTCCGCAACCTTACCCTTGTACCGTGGATCAAGGAGAGTGGCCAGCCAGTAATGGTCCCTCTCCTTGATCCGAAGAATACGAGGATCCTTCCGCAGACTTTGCAGGATCAGGGAGGCCATGCAGCGTAGGTTTGCTGAGGCATTCGCTCCGGAGTCCTCTGGGTCACTAAGGACGACATGATCCGCAGCCACCTCCTCCCAGCCACGTACAAGTCCACTGGTTTCTTGGGACTGTAAATCATCCCTAAAAGACTGCTGCTGATGATGCTGAGTGCCAGCCTCCACCTCCATGCTGACACAATCCTCCTCCTCCTCCTCCTCCTCCTCCTCCTCTTCCTGTGCGATGGGTGGGACAGAAGGAACACTGTCTGGGTAAAGGGGGCCTTGAGAGGCAAGGAAGTCCTCCTCTTCCTGCCTCTGTTCTGCCTCAAGTGCCCTGTCCATTATTCCACGCAGCGTGTGCTCCAACAGGTGGACAAGAGGTACAGTGTCACTGATGCATGCACTGTCACTGCTCACCATCCTCGTGGCCTCCTCAAATGGTGCCAGGACAGTGCATGCATCCCTGATCATGCCCCACTGGCGTGGAGAAAAAAAACCAAGCTCCCCTGACCCTGTCCTGGTGCCGTAGTCGCACAGGTACTCATTGATGGCCCTCTGCTGCGTGTGCAGCCGCTGCAGCATGGCCAACGTTGAGTTCCACCTGGTGGGCATGTCACATATAAGGCGGTTCTTGGGCAGGTTCAACTCCTTTTGCAGCTCAGCCAGGCGAGCACTGGCATTATAAGATCTGCGGAAATGCACACAGACTTTCCTGGCCTGCCTCAGGACATCCTGTAAGCCCGGGTACCTGCCCAAGAACCGCTGCACCACCAGGTTAAGGACGTGAGCCACACAGGGCACATGGGTCAGTTGTCCCTGTCGGAGGGCGGAGAGGAGGTTGGTGCCATTGTCGCAAACCACCATTCCTGGCTTAAGCTGGCGTGGCGTCAACCACCTCTCGGCCTGGCCCTGCAGAGCAGACAGGACCTCTGCCCCAGTGTGGCTTCTGTCCCCCAAACACACCAGCGCAAGCACGGCATGGCATCTTTTTGCCTGCGTACTTGCGTAGCCCCGTGAACGGCTACGGAGCACCGCTGGTTCATAGGACAAACCACAGGAAGAGGCCATGGAGGAAGAAGAAGAGGAGGGGGTGGAGGAGAGAGGTGTGTCACAACCAGTAGTAGCATTTTGGAGGCGTGGCGGTGGAACAACCTCCAACACTACTGCACCTTGTCCTGCATCCTTCCCAGCTGCCAAAAGAGTGACCCAATGGGCCGTGAAAGAAAGGTAACGTCCCTGTCCATGCCTGCTGGACCATGAGTCAGCGGTAATATGCACCTTACCGCTGACCGCCCTGTCCAGCGAGGCCAAGACATTGCCTTCCACATGCCGGTAGAGAGCCGGAATAGCCTTCCGTGAGAAAAAGTGGCGTTTGGGAACCTGCCACTGAGGAACCGCACATTGCACAAACTCACGGAAGGGGGCCGAGTCTACCAACTGAAAAGGCAGCAGTTGAAGCGCTAGCAATTTAGCCAAGCTAGCATTCAACCGCTGGGCATGTGGATGGCTGGGAGTGAACTTCTTTCGACGGTCCAGCAGCTGGGGCAGGGAAATTTGCCTGCTAGAATCGGACGTCGGTGTACTGCTAGCAGAGTGGCCGCAAGTACTTGGCTGTGACACACCTAATTCTACACCTTCATTCCTCTCAGTGCATGTTTCAGAGAGGACTGAAGGTATACTGGGGTTGGAGATCCCAGCTGATGCGGTGCAAGGAGAGGTCCGCTTTGTTCTTTGGTGTGGGTCTTTGAGGTAGGCTTGCCAACGAGCTGCATGGCAGGTCAACATATGTCTGGTCAGGCATGTGGTACCCAAGCGGCTGATGTTTTGGCCACGCGATATACGCTTGAGACATATGTTGCAAACAGCAGCTGTGCGATCTGATGCACTAGCCTCAAAAAAGGCCCACACCAAAGAACTTTTTGAATGACGGGCAGAGGCAGCGCCCTGCACAGGCGGAGCTCTGCGGTGTGATTCCGTCGGTGTACTGCCCTTACGCTGGCCACCAAAGGGCATCCTGCCTCGTTGGAGATGTGCCTCCTCCTCATCCTCCTCCTCCTCCTCTCTCCTATTAGGCACCCACGTGGAGTCAGTGACCTCATCATCACCTCCCTCCTCATCACTGGAGGCAATCTGGCAGTATGCTGCAGCTGCTGGAACATGACTGCCAGATTGGTGTCCTTCTTGAGCATCCCCTCTGTCTGCTCTCACGCTACTGCCTTCCTCTAGCTGGGTTTCATCATCAGACCCTTCGAAACGCTGGGCATCCTCCTGGAGCATGTACCCAACACTGTGCTCAAACAGTTCGGGGGACTCCTCAGGAGGAGGACATGGTGGGTCTAGGGAAGGAGTGACTGATGATGAGTCTGACATTGATACCAGGGAAGAGGACGCTTTGGCAGCTGCTTTTCCAGTACCCTGAGCCTGGGTGAGAGAGGATGAGGAGGAGGAGGAGGGCTTGGTCATCCACTCTACCAAGTCTTCGGCATGATGTGGCTCAACATGTCCAGCTGCCGAAAAGAAGGACAAGCGTGTCCCATGGCCATGTGCTGATGACAATGCACCGCGTCCACGACCAGCACTGTTGCCCCCAGACACAGAGCCTGCTTGCCCTCTTTTATTGCCTCCTGACTGTCTGCCTCTCCTTGTTTGCCTTCCAGACATTCTAATAGATGGCCTGCAGGGAGATGGGAAAAAAGCAATAAGGGCTACCTTCAGGTGTCCTTCTCTGTCCCTGGAAACAAGGACTTTGACAGTGAAAGAAACTGACACACTCTCCCTACCTACAGTTTTCTGTCCCTAGAAAAAAAATTTTTTTAAGCACAATTTAGCACAAGGAGAATTACCTCACTGTCCTTCCAGGTCCCTGGAAACAAGGACTTTGACAGTGAAAGAAACTGACACACTCTCCCTACCTACAGTTTTCTGTCCCTAGAAAAAATGTTTTTTTTAAACACAATTTAGCACAAGGAGAATTACCTCACTGTCCTTCCAGGTCCCTGGAAACAAGGACTTTGACAGTGAAAGAAACTGACACACTCTCCCTACCTACAGTTTTCTGTCCCTAGAAAAAATGTTTTTTTTAAGCACAATTTAGCACAAGGAGAATTACCTCACTGTCCTTCCAGGTCCCTGGAAACAAGGACTTTGACAGTGAAAGAAACTGACACACTCTCCCTACCTACAGTTTTCTGTCCCTAGAAAAAATGTTTTTTTTAAGCACAATTTAGCACAAGGAGAATTACCTCACTGTCCTTCCAGGTCCCTGGAAACAAGGACTTTGACAGTGAAAGAAACTGACACACTCTCCCTACCTACAGTTTTCTGTCCCTAGAAAAAATGTTTTTTTTAAGCACAATATAGCACAAGGAGAATTCACTCACTGTCCTTCCAGGTCCCTGGAAACAAGGACTTTGACAGTGAAAGAAACTGACACACTCTCCCTACCTACAGTTTTCTGTCCCTAGAAAAAATGTTTTTTTTAAGCACAATTTAGCACAAGGAGAATTACCTCACTGTCCTTCCAGGTCCCTGGAAACAAGGACTTTGACAGTGAAAGAAACTGACACACTCTCCCTACCTACAGTTTTCTGTCCCTAGAAAAAATGTTTTTTTTAAGCACAATTTAGCACAAGGAGAATTCACTCACTGTCCTTCCAGGTCCCTGGAAACAAGGACTTTGACAGTGAAAGAAACTGACACACTCTCCCTACCTACAGTTTTCTGTCCCTAGAAAAAATGTTTTTTTTAAGCACAATTTAGCACAAGGAGAATTACCTCACTGTCCTTCCAGGTCCCTGGAAACAAGGACTTTGACAGTGAAAGAAACTGACACACTCTCCCTACCTACAGTTTTCTGTCCCTAGAAAAAATGTTTTTTTTAAGCACAATATAGCACAAGGAGAATTCACTCACTGTCCTTCCAGGTCCCTGGAAACAAGGACTTTGACAGTGAAAGAAACTGACACACTCTCCCTACCTACAGTTTTCTGTCCCTAGAAAAAATGTTTTTTTTAAGCACAATTTAGCACAAGGAGAATTACCTCACTGTCCTTCCAGGTCCTTGGAAACAAGGACTTTGACAGTGAAAGAAACTGACACACTCTCCCTACCTACAGTTTTCTGTCCCTAGAAAAAATGTTTTTTTTAAGCACAATTTAGCACAAGGAGAATTCACTCACTGTCCTTCCAGGTCCCTGGAAACAAGGACTTTGACAGTGAAAGAAACTGACACACTCTCCCTACCTACAGTTTTCTGTCCCTAGAAAAAATGTTTTTTTTAAGCACAATTTAGCACAAGGAGAATTACCTCACTGTCCTTCCAGGTCCCTGGAAACAAGGACTTTGACAGTGAAAGAAACTGACACACTCTCCCTACCTACAGTTTTCTGTCCCTAGAAAAAATGTTTTTTTTAAGCACAATTTAGCACAAGGAGAATTCACTCACTGTCCTTCCAGGTCCCTGGAAACAAGGACTTTGACAGTGAAAGAAACTGACACACTCTCCCTACCTACAGTTTTCTGTCCCTAGAAAAAATGTTTTTTTTAAGCACAATTTAGCACAAGGAGAATTACCTCACTGTCCTTCCAGGTCCCTGGAAACAAGGACTTTGACAGTGAAAGAAACTGACACACTCTCCCTACCTACAGTTTTCTGTCCCTAGAAAAAATGTTTTTTTTAAGCACAATTTAGCACAAGGAGAATTACCTCACTGTCCTTCCAGGTCCTTGGAAACAAGGACTTTGACAGTGAAAGAAACTGACACACTCTCCCTACCTACAGTTTTCTGTCCCTAGAAAAAATGTTTTTTTTAAGCACAATTTAGCACAAGGAGAATTCACTCACTGTCCTTACAGGTCCCTGGAAACAAGGACTTTGACAGTGAAAGAAACTGACACACTCTCCCTACCTACAGTTTTCTGTCCCTAGAAAAAATGTTTTTTTTAAGCACAATATAGCACAAGCACAAAACACACTGACACTCTCCCTACCTATCCTTCTCTTTCCCTAAACTAAAGGAATCCAGGTTAAGCAAGAAAGAAATAAAAGTCACTGTCCCTGCCTATGCTGCTCTATCCCTGCTCCGGAACACACTACACTAGGCCGCCGTGCTGGTGGCCTTTTATAGTGTGGGGCGTGTACTAAACCCCCTCAGCAATAATTGGCCACAGGCATCCTGCCTGTGGCCAATCATTGCTCTCCTCGCTGCCGGCGCTGTGATTGGCCAAGCATGCGGGGTCACAGTGCATGCTTGGCCAATCACAGCGCCTGGATGACACTGCGATGGCGTAGTGCATTGTGGGCCGTTCGCGTCACTCGAATTTGGCGCGAACGGCCCAAATCGTTCGATCTTCGTCGAACGATCGAACAGCCGATGTTCGAGTCGAACGTATGTTCGACTCGAACACGAAGCTCATCCCTATTGACAACTATGAAATCCTGGCTGAAGAATCAGCAGTGGAAAATCTGAAGATTGCCATCCCCAAAGCCGAAGTGGATGATATGGAGTTCCAGGGAGCTAGCCTAGCTGAAGAATCGGCAGTGGAAAATCTGAAGATTGCCATCCCTAAAGCTGAAGTGGATGATATGGAGTTCCAGGGAGCTAGGGCAGTTGGCTCATCTTCCCAGCTACAGATTACAGAAGGTATGGACTTAAGGGACTGTTCAGAGGATGTTATGGATTATGCATCGCTTGCCCAAGTACTGGCAATAGTACTGCAGTACTGCAGACCCCTGCTCTACACCCAGGGCCGGCCCTACCATGGGACCCGATGGTACCTCGGTCCCAGGCGGCACTTTCAGGGGGGCGGCAAATTGCCGGCCGCCATCAGGGGAATACAGACAGTATTAGTAATCCTGTAAGGGGCCCCAGCGTGCCAAGGGAGCGGGCACGGCCGGCCAAAATGAATCTGTCAAGCGCCGGCCGCTCCCCCGCTATATCGAAGGAATCAGTGATAAGGGAGAGAGGCGAGCTGCGGGACGTCAGTATATCTCCCCCGCTCGCCCCCTCCTTTCTCCTGTCAGCAGTGGAGAGAGAGCTGCTCTCACCTGGTTTGCCGCTTAGTTCTTTGCCCAGTCTGTTTCCCTCCCGATTGGCTGCGCTGTGGCCAATCAAAAGAGACTAGAGTCTAGTGGAGCATCATGGGACATGCAGTCCCAGAAGATTGACTGCCCCATTGTTGTGCAAAGCCAGCAGCAGACTTCAGCCCCCAGCATGCACTCTGCTGGGAGAGAGAGAGTCTGGAACCCAGGAAGAAACTGATGGAGTGATTGCTACAGGACACAGGGAAAATAGAGGACTGTGCTGGGGGAAGCCAGAGAGGGAGCCACACTGTACCATTACAATCAGAGAGAGAGCCACGCTGTGCCCGCGCCATCAGAGAGGGAGCCACGCTGTGCCTGCGCCATCAGAGAGGGAGCCACGCTGTGCCCGCGCCATCAGAGAGGGAGCCACGCTGTGCCCGTGTCATCAGAGAGGGAGCCACGCTGTGCCCGTGTCATCAGAGAGGGAGCCACGCTGTGCCCGCATCATCAGAGAGGGAGCCACGCTGTGCCCGTACCAACAGAGAGGAAGCCACGCTGTGCCCGCATCATCAGAGAGGGAGCCACGCTGTGCCCGTGTCATCAGAGAGGGAGCCACGCTGTGCCCGTGTCATCAGAGAGGGAGCCACGCTGTGCCCGTGTCATCAGAGAGGGAGCCACGCTGTGCCCGTGTCATCAGAGAGGGAGCCACGCTGTGCCCGTGTCATCAGAGAGGGAGCCACGCTGTGCCCGCGTCATCAGAGAGGGAGCCACGCTGTGCCCGCATCAACAGAGAGGGAGCCACGCTGTGCCCGCGTCAACAGAGAGGGAGCCACGCTGTGCCCGTACCAACAGAGAGGAAGCCACGCTGTGCCCATACCAACAGAGAGGAAGCCACGCTGTGCCCGCATCATCAGAGAGGGAGCCACGCTGTGCCCGCATCATCAGAGAGGGAGCCACGCTGTGCCCGTGTCATCAGAGAGGGAGCCACGCTGTGCCCGCGTCATCAGAGAGGGAGCCACGCTGTGCCAGCGTCATCAGAGAGGGAGCCACGCTGTGCCCGCGTCATCAGAGAGGGAGCCACGCTGTGCCCGCATCATCAGAGAGGGAGCCACGCTGTGCCCGCGTCATCAGAGAGGGAGCCACGCTGTGCCCGTGTCACCAGAGAGGGAGCCACGCTGTGCCCGCGTCACCAGAGAGGGAGCCACGCTGTGCCCGCGCCATCAGAGAGGGAGCCACGCTGTGCCCGCGCCATCAGAGAGGGAGCCACGCTGTGCCCGTGCCATCAGAGAGGGAGTCACGCTGTGCCCGTGCCATCAGAGAGGGAGCCACGCTGTGCCCGTGCCAATCTGCAATGTGTGGCATCATGGCAAGTGACAATCCGAAACATGTGGCAAGTGACAATCTGCATCTGGTGGCAGGTGACACGGCAAGTGACACACTCGGGGCTCCCACTGATTCAGCATTATGGTGAGTTGAACTATTTTATTTTATATAACAATGTAATAATAGAAATAATGCACTTTAATCATTTTTTTGTGATTAGGCACTGCATTGATTTAACTGACAATTGCGCGGTCGTGTGATGTTCTACCTAAACAAAATTTACGTCCTTTTTTCCCCACAAATAGAGATTTCTTTTGGTGGTATTTGATCACTTCTGCTGTTTTTATTTTTTGTGCTATAAACAAAAATATCGACAATTTTGAAAAAAAAAAATATTTTTTTACTTTTTGCTATAATAAATATCCAAAAAAAGAAACGATATGTATTCTTCTACATATGTTTGGTAAAAAAAAAAACGCAATGTGTACTGTATATTGATTAGTTTGCGCAAAAGTTATAGCGTCTACAAAATAGAGGATAGATTCATGCCATTTTTATTATTATTTTTACTAGTAATGGCGGTGATCTGCGATTTTTAGCGAGACTGACATTGCGGTGGACAGATTGGACACTTGACACTTTTTGGGACCAGTAACATTTATACAGCGATCTGTCCTATAAAAATGCACTTATTACTGTGTAAATGTCACTGGCAGGAAAGGGGTTAAATGTGTTCCCTGGGGGGTGTTTCTAACTGGGGGGGATGGGACTGACTGGAGGAGGAGAGAGTTCTCTGTTCTTAATCACTAGGAACAGCATATCTCTCTCGTCTCCCCTGTCAGAATGGGGATCTGTCTGTTTACATTGACAGATCCCCGTTCTGGCTCTCTGGAGCGATTGCGTGTGGCCGGCTGACATCGCGGCCACCAGCCACGCACAGGTTCTTTTTGAACTCCTACATACATGTATAGAGCCATGACAGGTCCTCTTTATACTCCTACATACATGTATAGAGCAGGGCTTGACAAATTTGCTTGGAATCTAGGAGCCAGCTAAAAAAGTTAGGAGTGCGCCCTGTCCCGCGGAGCTCGCGCGCAGAAGCGAACGCATACGTGAGTAGCGCCCGCATGTGAAAGCGGTGTTCAAACCACACATGTGAGGTATCGCCGCGATCGGTAGATTGAGAGCAATAATTCTAGCCCTAGACCTCCTCTGTAACTCAAAACATGCAACCTGTAGAATTTTTTAAACGTCGCCTATGGAGATTTTAAAGGGTAAAAGTTAGTCACCATTCCACGAGCGGACGCAATTTTGAAGCGTGACATGTTGGGTATCAATTTACTCGGCGTAACATTATCTTTCACAATATAAAAAAAAATTGGGCTAACTTTACTGTTGTCTTATTTTTTTATTAAAAAAAAGTGTATTTTTTCCCAAAAAAGTGCGCTTGTAAGACCGCTGCGCAAATACGGTGTGACAGAAAGTATTGCAACAACTGCCATTTTATTCTCTAGGGTGTTAGAATAAAATATATATATAATGTTTGGGGGTTCTAATTAGAGGGAAGGAGATGGCAGTGAAAATAGACATGGAAACTCCATTAGCATTGCTGTTGTCTTGTCATACCAACGGCCACCACAAGATGGCGCTAGATCACAGAAGGAAGCATAGGCCTGCAGAAGGCCGCAAAGCCGCGGCCTCAATTACCGGCCAGCGCGGAGGGGTGGGCACGGAGACACAGGATACCCCAGCTGTGCTGCCCCAGGCGCCAGGTCGCTAATTCTAGTCGCAATGGCGACCTGGCACCCGGGGTTTGTCGAGCCCTGGTATAGAGCCATGACAGGTCCTCTTTATACTCCTACATACATGTATAGTGCCATGACAGGTCCTCTTTATACTCCTATATACATGTATAGAGCCATGACAGGTCCTCTTTATACGCCTACATACATGTATAGTGCCATGACAGGTCCTCTTTATACTCCTATGCATGTATAGAGCCATGACAGGTCCTCTTTATACTCCTATATACATGTATAGAGCCATGACAGGTCCTCTTTATACTCCTATATACATGTATAGAGCCCTGACAGGTCCTTTTATACTCCTATATACATGTATAGAGCGATGACAGGTCCTCTTTATACTCCTTCATACATGTAAACAACCATGACAGATCCTCTTTATACTCCTATATACATGTATAGAGCCATGATAGGTCCTCTTTATACTCCTTTACATGTATAGAGAAATGACAGGTCTACTTTAGTTATCATGATATAAAATAATGAATGTGGGGTATTTGGTGGGCGTGATTTTCTTTTGGGGGGGGGCAGCATTTCATTCTTGGTACCAGGCAGCACAATGTCTTGGGCCGGCACTGTCTACACCCGTGGCAGTTTTGGAGGCCCGAGATGAGAAGGTGATGGTTCCTCTTTCCCAGGGGATTTCAGAGATGCAGGGGGGAGAAGCAGCCCTTTTCCCTCCCCAACAGTTAGCCAGAGCAGATGGGGTGGAGTCCCCAGCAGAAGTGCTGGCAAAATGGCAGAGTGCTAGCAACCTCTGGCCAGCACCGGAAACAACTGTGGAGTTTCAGGGAGCTGGGGCAGTTGGCCCCTCTGTCCAGCAACAAGCTGAGGTAGTAAAGCTTTTACTCCCAGCTGAATCCCTGGCAGCAGGGCAGAATGCTACTGGCCGCTGCACACAACTGCCACTTGAGCGGATATCGGTGGATGGGACTACGGTCTCCACTCACAGCAACCCAGCGGAAGAGCTGGCAACAGAGCAGAGTGCCGAGGGCCTCTGCTCTCAACTAACAGAAGAGGGAGTTCCTGTGGTACTGGATGGGACTTCGGTCTTCACTGACTCAACCCCGGAAAATGGTGTGACACTGAGACAGGAGGATGTCAGCCTTGCTTTGCAAGCACTGGGGGATTTTCACCTACCACAAGTGGATGGGACTTCAGTCTCCACTTGTATACCTCAGGGATGCCGGGCAGTCGGCTCAGATCCCCAATAGCATGACGGACTGAGCCCAGTCACCCTGTCTTCTCCCCAGCGGCGGGTATTTTCTCTGAGAGAGGCAGAGGTTGGCTGGGTAAGTAATGCTCTGTTTGGAGCAATTTATTTGGGGTACTGTGTGGATACTGGCATTAGAAGAATGGACCTATGGACTAACTTCGGAGTCAACCCGTCTGGGGTCACCTCCTTTGTTAGTCTCCTGCCGAAAGAGGAGATGTGTGACAGGAGGGTCACTTTGGACACAGGGTGAGCCAGGAAATAATGGACATTAAGAAATACCGTATTTATCGGCGTATAACACGCACTTTTTTCCCCTTAAAATCAGGGGAAAATCGTGGGTGCGTGTTATACGCCGATACTCCGTCGAATTCCCCTGCTGAAACGAGCGAGAGGAGCGAGCGGAGCCGAAGCCGAAGTACACTCGGCTTTACTTGGCTCCTCTCGCAGTCCCGCCCATCTCTGACTGCGCCGCTGACATAGAGAAAGCCGAGTGTACTTCGGCTAGTCTCGGCTCCTCTCGCAGTCCTGCCCCTGACTGTGAGCAGAGCCGAGTCTAGCCGAAGTACACTCGGCTTTCTCTGTCAGCGGCGCAGTCAGTGGAGATGGGCGGGACTGCGAGAGGAGCCGAGTCTAGCCGAAGTACACTCGGCCCCGCTCGCTCCTCTCCACAGAAATCGGCGCCAAATTTAAAAAAACGGCGAGACTGACAAGATTGCAAAGGCACTGGGCAAGGCTGCAGATGGACAGATGGACACTGGGCAAGGCTGCAGATGGACACTAGGCAAGGCTGCATGCTGCATTTAAATGTAAGTTTTTTTTTTCCTTGAATTTCCCTCCTAAAAGTTTTTTTCCTTAAAATTCCCTCCTAAACTTGGGGTGCGTGTTATACGCCGATAAATACGGTATATCTTGGGCTACCTAAAATGGGTCTGTAATATTTATCCACCATATCCCCAAGGATATCTGTAAAGGACTATTTACTGATTCTGAACTCAACAGGTTAATTGAGAGATACTGAGGTGTTCAGCCTCAATCACCTGTCTGTAGTGTAATGCTAATCCCAGCTTCTAAAAAGACCTGTTCATTGTTTGTGGTGATTAGTGATGAGCCGAACACCCCCGGGTTCGGTTCGCACCAGAACCCGCGAACGGACCGAAAGTTCGAACGAACATTAGAACCCTATTAAATACAATGGATGCGAACGTTCGAATTCTAAAGTGCTAATTATAAAAACTATTATGCATGTTATTGTCCTAAAAAGGGTTTGGGAACCCGGGTTCTGCACCAGGGGACATGTATCAATGCAAAAATAAGTTTTAAAAACGGTCGTTTTCCGGGAGCAGTCATTTTAATGATGCATAAAGTGAAAAAAAAAAAGTCAAATATTCCTTTAAATATCGTACCTGGGGGGTGTCTAAAGTATGCCTGTGAAGTGCCACGTGTTTCCCGTGTTTAGAACTGTCCCTGCACAAAATGACACTTCTAAAGGAAAAAAAAGCCATTTAAAACTGCTTGCGGCTTTAATGTAATGTCTGGTCCCGGTAATATGGATGAAAATCTTTAAGAAAAATGGCATAGCTACCCCATGACCCCCCCCCTACCCCAGCCCATTACCAGCCCCTTTGGGTCTTGTATGGATATTAAGGGGAACCCCGCACATAAAATAAAAAAGGCCCTATATACTCAGAACAGCCGTATACAGGCGGTGCATACAAGACAGGGACTGTAGGTTTGTTCTTATGTAGAATCTGTTTGTAATTTTGAACAGGTACATTGTTGAAGTGTAGCTCCAGACCAAAAATCTATTTTTAAACTTTTTGGAAAACATAGGTAAGGGTTATCACCCCTGTAACATTTGTTTTGCTGTCTGTGCCCCTGTTCAGAACATTTCACCTCACTTTCCGTCCCAATGACAACTGTTTTTGAAATGTGGTGTTTTTCTTGAAACAAGGATTGCTGATAAAGCATCAGTACAGATGAGACCCCTTTCTCCCATATTTATTCTTACAGGAGAGAATTTTCCTTCCTAGTGGTAGATTTCCTCTCACTTCCTGTTGTCTTCTTGCGTTTGCAAGTAGGAGTCGTTTGTAAGTTGGATGTTTGAAAGTAGGGACCTGCCGTATATACTCTGCAGAAATAGGCCCCTTAGTTGTTGGTGTTGGCACAACACTGTAAGCACTCACAGTTACTCTTGGTTGGTGCTGGAACGCCCTGCTGTCAACTATTATATCAGGAATTTTAATTACATATAATTGTTGAACAGTGGTAGTAAAAATTGGGCCTTTGATGGTGGTGCTGGTGCCACAACACTGTAAGCCCTGACAGTTACTCTTGGTGGGTGCAGCAATGGGCCCTGCTGTGAATTATTAGATCAAGAATTGTAATTACATGCCCCTGTTGAACAGGGGCTGAAAAATTGGGCCTTAGGCACTGGTGGCACAACACTGCAACCCTTCACAGATACTGTACTTGGAGCACAGCAATGAGCCCTGTTGCAAAGTATTGCTTCAAAAATTGTAATGACACGCCCCTGTTAAACAGGGGCTGAAAAATTGGGCCTTAGGCACTGGTGGCACAACACTGCAACTCCTCACAGATACTGTACTTGGAGCACAGCAATGAGCCCTGTTGCAAAGTATTGCTTCAAAAATTGTAATTACACGCCCCTGTTAAACAGGGGCTGAAAAATTGGGCGTTAGGCACTGGTGGCGGCACCCATAAACAAAAATGATCTTCCAAGCTATCATCATCAATCGTATCATTGAGGACTCGGAGGAGGAGGATAGCCAGTCAACATAACAGCACAGGCACTCAGCATCAGCATCAGTCTTGAAGGGATGTGACATTTTAAAATCAATTAGTCTGTTATATCAGCATCAGGTGTGTGGTAGCTGGTGGTGATCCAAGACTGGTTCATCTTGATGAAAGTCAGTCGATCAACCGAGTCGGTGGACAGGCGCACCCTGTGATCCGTGACAAATCCTCCAGCAGCACTGAATGTGCGTTCCGAAAGAACGCTGGATGCAGGACAGGCCAGTAGCTCAATTGCATACTGTGCAAGCTCTGGCCAGTGATCCATCCTCAAGACCCAGTAAGCCAGAGGATTTTCGGTGGGGAAGGTGTCCAAGTCTGACCTTGCCCCTAGATATTCCTGCACCATGTTTATCAGACGCTGGCGATGGTTGCTGGAACCGATCATACTTTGGGGCTGCGGACTAAAGAATTGTCTGAACGCATCGGTCAGACGGCCACCTTCCCCACCGCTCCTTCTTTGACTGGCCGAAGCCTCAGCAACTCGTTGTCCAGGACCAGGAGTTTGCAACCTCCCAGTCTCTGGGAACGCGTTGCACAGACCTTTCTGCAAGGCCTCCCGGAGTTGTCTCATCCTCTGCTCCCTCTGCGACGGTAACATAAGGTCCGCAACCTTACCCTTGTACCGTGGATCAAGGAGAGTGGCCAGCCAGTAATGGTCCCTCTCCTTGATCCGAAGAATACGAGGATCCTTCCGCAGACTTTGCAGGATCAGGGAGGCCATGCAGCGTAGGTTTGCTGAGGCATTCGCTCCGGAGTCCTCTGGGTCACTAAGGACGACATGATCCGCAGCCACCTCCTCCCAGCCACGTACAAGTCCACTGGTTTCTTGGGACTGTAAATCATCCCTAAAAGACTGCTGCTGATGATGCTGAGTGCCAGCCTCCACCTCCATGCTGACACAATCCTCCTCCTCCTCCTCCTCCTCCTCCTCCTCCTCTTCCTGTGCGATGGGTGGGACAGAAGGAACACTGTCTGGGTAAAGGGGGCCTTGAGAGGCAAGGAAGTCCTCCTCTTCCTGCCTCTGTTCTGCCTCAAGTGCCCTGTCCATTATTCCACGCAGCGTGTGCTCCAACAGGTGGACAAGAGGTACAGTGTCACTGATGCATGCACTGTCACTGCTCACCATCCTCGTGGCCTCCTCAAATGGTGCCAGGACAGTGCATGCATCCCTGATCATGCCCCACTGGCGTGGAGAAAAAAAACCAAGCTCCCCTGACCCTGTCCTGGTGCCGTAGTCGCACAGGTACTCATTGATGGCCCTCTGCTGCGTGTGCAGCCGCTGCAGCATGGCCAACGTTGAGTTCCACCTGGTGGGCATGTCACATATAAGGCGGTTCTTGGGCAGGTTCAACTCCTTTTGCAGCTCAGCCAGGCGAGCACTGGCATTATAAGATCTGCGGAAATGCACACAGACTTTCCTGGCCTGCCTCAGGACATCCTGTAAGCCCGGGTACCTGCCCAAGAAGCGCTGCACCACCAGGTTAAGGACGTGAGCCACACAGGGCACATGGGTCAGTTGTCCCTGTCGGAGGGCGGAGAGGAGGTTGGTGCCATTGTCGCAAACCACCATTCCTGGCTTAAGCTGGCGTGGCGTCAACCACCTCTCGGCCTGGCCCTGCAGAGCAGACAGGACCTCTGCCCCAGTGTGGCTTCTGTCCCCCAAACACACCAGCGCAAGCACGGCATGGCATCTTTTTGCCTGCGTACTTGCGTAGCCCCGTGAACGGCTACGGAGCACCGCTGGTTCATAGGACAAACCACAGGAAGAGGCCATGGAGGAAGAAGAAGAGGAGGGGGTGGAGGAGAGAGGTGTGTCACAACCAGTAGTAGCATTTTGGAGGCGTGGCGGTGGGACAACCTCCAACACTACTGCACCTTGTCCTGAATCCTTCCCAGCTGCCAAAAGAGTGACCCAATGGGCCGTGAAAGAAAGGTAACGTCCCTGTCCATGCCTGCTGGACCATGAGTCAGCGGTAATATGCACCTTACCGCTGACCGCCCTGTCCAGCGAGGCCAAGACATTGCCTTCCACATGCCGGTAGAGAGCCGGAATAGCCTTCCGTGAGAAAAAGTGGCGTTTGGGAACCTGCCACTGAGGAACCGCACATTGCACAAACTCACGGAAGGGGGCCGAGTCTACCAACTGAAAAGGCAGCAGTTGAAGCGCTAGCAATTTAGCCAAGCTAGCATTCAACCGCTGGGCATGTGGATGGCTGGGAGTGAACTTCTTTCGACGGTCCAGCAGCTGGGGCAGGGAAATTTGCCTGCTAGAATCGGACGTCGGTGTACTGCTAGCAGAGTGGGCGCAAGTACTTGGCTGTGACACACCTAATTCTACACCTTCATTCCTCTCAGTGCATGTTTCAGAGAGGACTGAAGTTATAGTGGGGTTGGAGATCCCAGCTGATGCGGTGCAAGGAGAGGTCCGCTTGGTTCTTTGGTGTGGGTCTTTGAGGTAGGCTTGCCAACGAGCTGCATGGCAGGTCAACATATGTCTGGTCAGGCATGTGGTACCCAAGCGGCTGATGTTTTGGCCACGCGATATACGCTTGAGACATATGTTGCAAACAGCAGCTGTGCGATCTGATGCACTAGCCTCAAAAAAGGCCCACACCAAAGAACTTTTTGAATGACGGGCAGAGGCAGCGCCCTGCACAGGCGGAGCTCTGCGGTGTGATTCCGTCGGTGTACTGCCCTTACGCTGGCCACCAAAGGGCATCCTGCCTCGTTGGAGATGTGCCTCCTCCTCATCCTCCTCCTCCTCCTCTCTCCTATTAGGCACCCACGTGGAGTCATTGACCTCATCATCCCCTCCCTCCTCATCACTGGAGCCAATCTGGCAGTATGCTGCAGCTGCTGGAACATGACTGCCAGATTGGTGTCCTTCTTGAGCATCCCCTCTGTCTGCTCTCACGCTACTGCCTTCCTCTAGCTGGGTTTCATCATCAGACCCTTCGAAACGCTGGGCATCCTCCTGGAGCATGTACCCAACACTGTGCTGAAACAGTTCGGGGGACTCCTCAGGAGGAGGACATGGTGGGTCTAGGGAAGGAGTGACTGATGATTTGTCTGACATTGATACCAGGGAAGACGACGCTTTGGCAGCTGCTTTTCCAGTACCCTGAGCCTGGGTGAGAGAGGATGAGGAGGAGGAGGAGGGCTTGGTCATCCACTCTACCAAGTCTTCGGCATGATGTGGCTCAACATGTCCAGCTGCCGAAAAGAAGGACAAGCGTGTCCCATGGCCATGTGCTGATGACAATGCACCGCGTCCACGACCAGCACTGTTGCCCCCAGACACAGAGCCTGCTTGCCCTCTTTTATTGCCTCCTGACTGTCTGCCTCTCCTTATTTGCCTTCCAGACATTCTAATAGATGGCCTGCAGGGAGATGGGAAAAAAGCAATAAGGGCTACCTTCAGGTGTCCTTCTCTGTCCCTTGAAACAAGGACTTTCACAGTGAAAGAAACTGACACTGTCCCTACCTAGAGTTTTCTGTCCCTAGAATAAATGTTTTTTTTAATCACAATATAGCACAAGGACAATTCACTCAATGTCTCTCCAGGTCCCTGGAAACAAGGACTTGCAGAGTGAAAGAAACTGACACTGTCCCTACCTAGAGTTTTCTGTCCCTAGAATAAATGTTTTTTTTAAGCACAATATAGCACAAGGACAATTAACTCACTGTCCTTACAGGTCCCTGGAAACAAGGACTTGCAGAGTGAAAAAAAAAAAACACTCTCCCTACCTACAGTTTTCTGTCCCTAGAAAAAATGTTTTTTTTAAGCACAATATAGCACAAGGACAATTAACTCACTGTCCTTACAGGTCCCTGGAAACAAGGACTTGCAGAGTGAAAGAAAAAAAACACTCTCCCTACCTACAGTTTTCTGTCCCTAGAAAAAATGTTTTTTTTAATCACAATATAGCACAAGGAAAATTAACTCACTGTCCTTACAGGTCCCTGGAAACAAGGACTTGCAGAGTGAAAGAAAAAAAACACTCTCCCTACCTACAGTTTTCTGTCCCTAGAAAAAATGTTTTTTTTAATCACAATATAGCACAAGGAAAATTAACTCACTGTCCTTACAGGTCCCTGGAAACAAGGACTTGCAGAGTGAAAGAAACTGACACTGTCCCTACCTAGAGTTTTCTGTCCCTAGAATAAATGTTTTTTTTAAGCACAATATAGCACAAGGACAATTAACTCACTGTCCTTACAGGTCCCTGGAAACAAGGACTTGCAGAGTGAAAGAAACTGACACTGTCCCTACCTAGAGTTTTCTGTCCCTAGAATAAATGTTTTTTTTAATCACAATATAGCACAAGGAAAATTAACTCACTGTCCTTACAGGTCCCTGGAAACAAGGACTTGCAGAGTGAAAGAAACTGACACTGTCCCTACCTAGAGTTTTCTGTCCCTAGAATAAATGTTTTTTTTAAGCACAATATAGCACAAGGACAATTAACTCACTGTCCTTACAGGTCCCTGGAAACAAGGACTTGCAGAGTGAAAGAAAAAAAACACTCTCCCTACCTACAGTTTTCTGTCCCTAGAAAAAATGTTTTTTTTAATCACAATATAGCACAAGGAAAATTAACTCACTGTCCTTACAGGTCCCTGGAAACAAGGACTTGCAGAGTGAAAGAAACTGACACTGTCCCTACCTAGAGTTTTCTGTCCCTAGAATAAATGTTTTTTTTAATCACAATATAGCACAAGGACAATTAACTCACTGTCCTTACAGGTCCCTGGAAACAAGGACTTGCAGAGTGAAAGAAACTGACACTGTCCCTACCTAGAGTTTTCTGTCCCTAGAATAAATGTTTTTTTTAAGCACAATATAGCACAAGGACAATTAACTCACTGTCCTTACAGGTCCCTGGAAACAAGGACTTGCAGAGTGAAAGAAAAAAAACACTCTCCCTACCTACAGTTTTCTGTCCCTAGAAAAAATGTTTTTTTTAATCACAATATAGCACAAGGAAAATTAACTCACTGTCCTTACAGGTCCCTGGAAACAAGGACTTGCAGAGTGAAAGAAACTGACACTGTCCCTACCTAGAGTTTTCTGTCCCTAGAATAAATGTTTTTTTTAATCACAATATAGCACAAGGACAATTAACTCACTGTCCTTACAGGTCCCTGGAAACAAGGACTTGCAGAGTGAAAGAAACTGACACTGTCCCTACCTAGAGTTTTCTGTCCCTAGAATAAATGTTTTTTTTAAGCACAATATAGCACAAGGACAATTAACTCACTGTCCTTACAGGTCCCTGGAAACAAGGACTTGCAGAGTGAAAGAAAAAAAACACTCTCCCTACCTACAGTTTTCTGTCCCTAGAAAAAATGTTTTTTTTAATCACAATATAGCACAAGGAAAATTAACTCACTGTCCTTACAGGTCCCTGGAAACAAGGACTTGCAGAGTGAAAGAAACTGACACTGTCCCTACCTAGAGTTTTCTGTCCCTAGAATAAATGTTTTTTTTAATCACAATATAGCACAAGGACAATTAACTCACTGTCCTTACAGGTCCCTGGAAACAAGGACTTGCAGAGTGAAAGAAACTGACACTGTCCCTACCTAGAGTTTTCTGTCCCTAGAATAAATGTTTTTTTTAAGCACAATATAGCACAAGGACAATTAACTCACTGTCCTTACAGGTCCCTGGAAACAAGGACTTGCAGAGTGAAAGAAAAAAAACACTCTCCCTACCTACAGTTTTCTGTCCCTAGAAAAAATGTTTTTTTTAATCACAATATAGCACAAGGAAAATTAACTCACTGTCCTTACAGGTCCCTGGAAACAAGGACTTGCAGAGTGAAAGAAACTGACACTGTCCCTACCTAGAGTTTTCTGTCCCTAGAATAAATGTTTTTTTTAATCACAATATAGCACAAGGACAATTAACTCACTGTCCTTACAGGTCCCTGGAAACAAGGACTTGCAGAGTGAAAGAAACTGACACTGTCCCTACCTAGAGTTTTCTGTCCCTAGAATAAATGTTTTTTTTAAGCACAATATAGCACAAGGACAATTAACTCACTGTCCTTACAGGTCCCTGGAAACAAGGACTTGCAGAGTGAAAGAAAAAAAACACTCTCCCTACCTACAGTTTTCTGTCCCTAGAAAAAATGTTTTTTTTAATCACAATATAGCACAAGGAAAATTAACTCACTGTCCTTACAGGTCCCTGGAAACAAGGACTTGCAGAGTGAAAGAAACTGACACTGTCCCTACCTAGAGTTTTCTGTCCCTAGAATAAATGTTTTTTTTAATCACAATATAGCACAAGGACAATTAACTCACTGTCCTTACAGGTCCCTGGAAACAAGGACTTGCAGAGTGAAAGAAACTGACACTGTCCCTACCTAGAGTTTTCTGTCCCTAGAATAAATGTTTTTTTTAAGCACAATATAGCACAAGGACAATTAACTCACTGTCCTTACAGGTCCCTGGAAACAAGGACTTGCAGAGTGAAAGAAAAAAAACACTCTCCCTACCTACAGTTTTCTGTCCCTAGAAAAAATGTTTTTTTTAATCACAATATAGCACAAGGAAAATTAACTCACTGTCCTTACAGGTCCCTGGAAACAAGGACTTGCAGAGTGAAAGAAACTGACACTGTCCCTACCTAGAGTTTTCTGTCCCTAGAATAAATGTTTTTTTTAATCACAATATAGCACAAGGACAATTAACTCACTGTCCTTACAGGTCCCTGGAAACAAGGACTTGCAGAGTGAAAGAAACTGACACTGTCCCTACCTAGAGTTTTCTGTCCCTAGAATAAATGTTTTTTTTAAGCACAATATAGCACAAGGACAATTAACTCACTGTCCTTACAGGTCCCTGGAAACAAGGACTTGCAGAGTGAAAGAAAAAAAACACTCTCCCTACCTACAGTTTTCTGTCCCTAGAAAAAATGTTTTTTTTAATCACAATATAGCACAAGGAAAATTAACTCACTGTCCTTACAGGTCCCTGGAAACAAGGACTTGCAGAGTGAAAGAAACTGACACTGTCCCTACCTAGAGTTTTCTGTCCCTAGAATAAATGTTTTTTTTAATCACAATATAGCACAAGGACAATTAACTCACTGTCCTTACAGGTCCCTGGAAACAAGGACTTGCAGAGTGAAAGAAACTGACACTGTCCCTACCTAGAGTTTTCTGTCCCTAGAATAAATGTTTTTTTTAAGCACAATATAGCACAAGGACAATTAACTCACTGTCCTTACAGGTCCCTGGAAACAAGGACTTGCAGAGTGAAAGAAACTGACACTGTCCCTACCTAGAGTTTTCTGTCCCTAGAATAAATGTTTTTTTTAAGCACAATATAGCACAAGGACAATTAACTCACTGTCCTTACAGGTCCCTGGAAACAAGGACTTGCAGAGTGAAAGAAACTGACACTCTCCCTACCTAGAGTTTTCTGTCCCTAGAATAAATGTTTTTTTTAAGCACACTATAGCAGAAGCACAAAACACACTGACACTCTCCCTACCTATCCTTCTCTTTCCCTAAACTAAAGGAATCCAGGTTAAGCAAGAAAGAAATAAAAGTCACTGTCCCTGCCTATGCTACTCTATCCCTGCTCCGGAACACACTACACTAGGCCGCCGTGCTGGCGGCCTTTTATAGTGTGGGGCGTGTACTAAACACCCTCAGCAATAATTGGCCACAGGCATCCTGCCTGTGGCCAATCATTGCTCTCCTCGCTGCCGGCGCTGTGATTGGCCAAGCATGCGGGGTCACAGTGCATGCTTGGCCAATCACAGCGCCTGGATGACACTGCGATGGCGTAGTGCATTGTGGGCCGTTCGCGTCACTCGAATTTGGCGCGAACGGCCCAAATCGTTCGATCTTCGTCGAACGATCGAACAGCCAATGTTCGAGTCGAACGTATGTTCGACTCGAACACGAAGCTCATCCCTAGTGGTGATTTACATTCTATTGTCCATTGTGGTTTGGGGGAATTAAGCCTATAATTATAGGTTGTGGAACTAGCAGCAGACGGGTTAATTGAAGAGATGTTGATGAATCACCTGCATACTTGTGTGTATTGGGCTTGTTATGTGTGGGTGGAGCTGGGCCATTGTTCATGTTAAACTAATGCAGTAGTAGATGTGTATAAAAGTTACAATATCTTTTTCAATAAAGAGTCTATCCTGGAAGAGACAGAGTACGTCTCGTTTTTTCTGGAAGGATTAATCTTATGGGAAGTGATCGCCTGGCTGTGGAGGAGCAACAGGGAATTTGTGTCCAGGAGAGGGAAGACCTTTAAACGGCGTTACCCCCTTTGATATTTGGGGTGCCGTTACAGGGGGGGTATGATCTCCAGGTATAAATACATAAGGGGGGGATATGATCTCCATGTATAACCACTTCTCTACTGTGCACGAAAACCCCCTTCCTGCCCAAGCCATTTTTCAGCTTTCAGCGCTGTCACACTTTGAATGACAATTGCGCGGTCGTGCGACGTGGCTCCCAAACGAAATTTGTGTCCTTTTTTTCCCACAAATAGAGCTTTCTTTTGGTGGTATTTGATCACCTCTGCGGTTTTTATTTTTTGCGCTATAAACAAAAGAAGAGCGTCCAGTTTGGAAAAAAACCACTATTTTTTACTTTTTGCTATAATAAATACCCATTTTTTTTTTTTAAATAAAATTTTCCTCAGTTTAGGCCGATACGTATTCTTCTACATATTTTTGGTAAAAAAAAAAAATCGCAATAAGCGCGTATTGATTGGTTTGCGCAAAAGTTATAGCGTCTACAAAATAGGGGATAGATTTATAGCATTTTTATTTTTTTATTTTTTTATTAGTAATGGCGGCGATCTGCGATTTTTTATTGTGACTGCGATATTGCGGCGGACACATCGGACACTTTTGACACATTTTTGGGACCATTCACGTTTATACAGCGATCCCTGCTATAAAAATGCATTGATTACTGTATAAATGTGATTGGCAGGGAAGGGGTTAACCACTAGGGGGCGGGAAGGGGTTAAATATGTTCCCTCAATGTGTTCTTACTGTGGGGGGAGGTGACTGACTGGGGGAGGTGACCGATGGTTGTCCCTATGTACAAGGGACACACCATCGGTCCCCTCTCCCTCACAGGACGTGGATCTCTGTGTTTACACACAGAGATCCACTTTCCTGCTCGTTTCCCGGGCAATCGCGGCCGCCGGGCACGCGCACCGGGGCCTTGTGAACGCGGCGGGCGCGCGCCTCTTAGCTCGTTTTAAAGGGAGGACGTCATATGACGTCCTCCCAGAATGAGAGTATCCTCCGCCCGCCGTCAATTGACAGTGGGCGGGGGACAAGTGGATAAATACATAAGGGGGGATATGATCTCCATGTGTAAATACATAAGGGGGGGATATGATCACCATGTACAAATATATAAGGGGGGGATATGATCTCCATGTATAAATACATAAGGGGGGATATGATCACCATGTATAAATACATAAAGGGGGGATATGATTTCCATGTATAAATACATAAGGGGGGATATGATCTCCAGGTATAAATACATAAGGGGGGGATATGATCACCATGTATAAATACATAAGGGGGAATATGATCTCCCCATGTACAAATACATAAGGGGGGATATGATCTCCATGTATAAATAAATAAGGGGGGATATTAACTCCATGTATAAATACATAAGGGGGGATATGATCTCCATGTATAAATAAATAAGGGGGGATATTAACTCCATGTATAAATACATAAGGGGGGATATGATCTCCATGTATAAATACATAAGGGGGGGATATGATCTCCATGGTTACATTTAGGGGGAAGCATCTGAGTGGTAACTAGGCTCAGATGCACTAATTGTCAGGTTTCATGGACCATTTCTATCCCTGGGAGATGGTGCTGGTGTGTAGTTCCCTGGGGCCTATAGGTGGCGCTGTTGCCATGGGTCCGGGTTGAACTGCAGTACAAGGTTGTGCCTTTATTTGTCCCCTCTTGGCAGCAGTACGGCGGGGCGGGGAATCTGCTGTGCCTGTCGGGAGAGGATATAAGAGGGGGCTGCCATCTTCCAGAGGGGTCGGTTCCACGCTCAGGCACCTTAGGCCTGGGTGCGTTGTGTCGCCTCCGGGTGCCCTAGGCCCGGAGGCCTGGTCGGGTTGTCTCTGGGTGCCCAAGGCCCGGAGACGGAGCTGCTGTTCCATCTCAGACACCTTCAGTCTGGGGTGAGGTACTTTGGAGAAAGGCCTGGAGCCCAGCAGCCTTCGGCTGGTATCCGCCGGGGACCGAGACTCCCAGGGATCTGCTTTGTGAGGGGACCCGTATCCAGGATGAGGAGGCCAGGGAGGTGACCCTTTCTGAAGACCCAGCGCAGAGTCGTGGTGACAGAGGGGGGCCTCTGGTAACTCTCCGGAGGGATGTTCTTGTCCTGTAAAGGGCCAGTTTACTAACGGAAGGAAGTGCATGTCTTTAAGTCACAGTGGCAGTGACACTACGCACCCAAGGTCAGTGGCAGTGGCTTTCATCATCTTTTTCACCCGGTCAGTGGTAGTGACCAACTTCAGGGTCTGTGGCAGAGACTGTGCGCCAAGCCTGTTCGTGATAATCAGAACAGGAGAAAACCCAAATTCAAGTTTGTGCCTGGACCTACTCCCACCTTATCTGACCTGTGCTTGTCCCAACCTGTCTGCTCTCAAAGAGACTGTTTATTGTGCTGAGAAAAATAAATAAGAGTTGGACCTTTCAGTTGGTGTGGACAGTTGCTTACTGGGGAGAACTAAAGGCTTGTTTCTGACTACCGCAGAAGCGAGGTCAGCTCTGGAGGCTTTTAAACACTGGCTGCAGGCAGGCCGAGAAACAAACACCGCTCAACCCCCCCATCCAGGAGGGTCCGGGCTTGTGGTGCGGTGCGCCTCATTCTTTCCTGCGGAGGAGCCAAGCAGAAGAAAAGCAGGTAAAGTCTGGGGTTGGTGCGCTACACGTGTATAAATACATAAGGGGGGGATATGATCTCCATGTATAAATACATAAGGGGGGAATATGATCTCCATGTATAAATATATAAGGGGGGTATGATCACTGTGTTGGACCCCGTACTCTTGAGGAGTATGTCCGCTGTATAAGCTTCCCTTGCCCAGTACCAGCACGATCCAATATCCCTCAGCTCGCCCAGTCACTTGTTGAAACATGTAGGGTGAATAAAAGCATAAGAGTTTATTGAAGAACAGATACGAGTATATATCTCTGGAGACCAGTGGCGGCTGGTGCTTACATTTTTTTTTGGGGGGGGGGCGCAAACAAACTGAAAAATTCTGAAAAAAATACCCAATAGTTGCAGCCTCACTGTGCCCCAAACTGAGTTTTTTTGGAGCTTAAAAACATCAATGCCTGTTACAGCTCAAAACTATTAAATTATAGATATTGGAATTTCCTTTCAAATTTCGCTGTTAGTGAACGTAACAAATATGAATTTACCCGAAATTACGAAATATCCAAAATAACGAATGTCGCATCTAAACTAATGGAACGTAACAAATAATTAATAAGCAATAACATAAATAATAATCTTTTTATTATTATTATTAATTTGTTCTGTTAAATTTGTTACGTTTACTAACAGACAAATTTGAAAGGAAATTCCACTGAAAAAATATGTCTTGGATTACTTAAAATGGGACAGTCATATTTATCCACAATATCTCCCAGGATAGATGTAAAGACTATTGGAGCTGATCACATTGGCCTCTGTACAATGTAGGAGACGGGCCTGACTCCTGCTATTGTGAGAAGGTGTCCTGTGTTTATACTTATGATAATGTATCATCTACTGTGTGAAGCTCGGTGACAACAAGTCTGACCTGTAGTGACATCCTGATTTACCATAACAATGCCCAGGTGGGCACAGAGTCCCATCGGCTGCTTTAAGGGATTCGTTAATTAGCTCATGTTACATAGTTACATTGTTAGTCAGGTTGAAAGAAGACCATCCAGTTCAACTATAAAAAAATAAAATAAAATAAAAATATCGTACAATCCCATATACCCAATTCTATTCCCACAGGTGATCCAGAGGAAGGTGAAAAACCCCAGCAGAGCATGATCCAATTTACTACAGCAGGGGAAAAAATTCCTTCCTGATCCTCCCGAGAGGCAATCGGATTTTCCCCGGATCAACTTTCCCTATAAATGTCAGTACCCAGTTATATTCTGTACATTTAGGAAAGAATCCAGACCTTTCTTATAGCAATCTACTGAGCTGGCCAGATCCACCTCTGCAGGGAGTCTGTTCCACATTTTCACAGCTCTTAGGTCTCGTACACACGGCCGAAAATCTCCTCAAGAAAAAACACGTCGTTTTTCTTGACGAGATTCTTGGACAAGAAACTTGTCCCGGCCGAGTGTACACACGATCTATTCAAAGAACCCGCGGTTCTTTGAATGGAGCGAACGCGGTGACGTCTTCGACTACGACGAGCGTGCGCTCGTCACATTCGATGCCGTCGCCGCCATCTTGCTACACCCTACCTATGCCTAGGAAGCTACCGCGCATGCGTGGAAGTCATTTCGAGCATGCGCGGGCTTCCCGGAGGACAGGTAAGCATACACACACACAATTTTCTCGTCGAGAAACAGGCTGACGAGAATCTCGACGAGAAAATAGAGAGCAGGTTCTTGTCGGTTTTCTTGACGAGAAACCATACACACGAACGATTATCTCGGCAAGAAAGCTCTCTCGGCAGTTTTCTTGTCGTTTCTTGCCGAGAAACTCGTTCGTGTGTACGAGGCTTTACTGTGAAGAAACCTTTCCGTATTTGGAGGTGAAATCTCTTTTCCTCTAGACGTAAAGAGCGCCCCCTTGTCCTCTGTGATGACCGTAAAGTGAATAACTCAACACCAAGTTCACAATATGGACCCCTTATATATTTGTACATGTTGATCATATCCCCCCTTATTCTCCTCTTCTCAAGAGAGAATAAATTCAGTTCCTCTAATCTCTCCTCATAGCTGAGCTCCTCCATGCCTCTTATCAGTTTGGTTGCCCTTCTCTGCACTTTCTCCAGTTCCCTGATATCCTTTTTGAGAACTGGGGCCCAAAACTGAACTGCATATTCCAGATGAGGTCTTACTAAGGCCTCTTTCACACGGGGCGTATCCGTGAAGATCTGCCCCGTGAATCTCCGCTTGCTCAGCGGGGATCGCTCCGTTGATCCCCACTGAGCCGACGGATGACTGGGCGGTCCCCGCACACTGTGCAGGGACCGCCCTGTCAGAGTGCCGCTCTCCCCTATGGGGAATCGGATGACGACGGACCGTAGAGTCCGTTGTCATCCGATCCGCTCCGCAGACGGAAGGAAAAATAGGATTTTCCTCCGTCACACTTTTTCGGAGCGGAGCGGATGTCAGCGGACATGTCTCCGCTGACATCCGTGCTTCCATAGGGGTGCATGGAGGATCCGTTTCAGGTCCGCCTAAAAAACTGACAGGCGGACCTGAACAGACCTCCGTGTGAAGAGCCCTTATGATTTGTACAGATGATGTCTCTCTCTCTGGAGTCCATACCTCTCTTATACAAGAAAGGACTTTGCTGGCTTTGGAAACCGCAGCTTGGCATTGCATGTTATTATTGCGCTTATGATCTACCAAAACCCCCAGATCCTTCTCCACTACAGATCCCCCCAGATCCTTCTCCACTACGGATCCCCCCCAGATCCTTCTCCACTACGGATCCCCCCAGATCCTTCTCCACTACGGATCCCCCCAAGATCCTTCTCCACTACGGATCCCCCCAGATCCTTCTCCACTACGGATCCCCCCAGATCCTTCTTCACTACGGATCCCCCCCCAGATCCTTCTCCACTACGGATCCCCCCCCAGATCCTTCTCCACTACGGATCCCCCCAGATCCTTCTCCACTACGGATCCCCCCAGATCCTTCTCCACTACAGATCCCCCCAGATCCTTCTCCACTACAGATCCCCCCCCCGATCCTTCTCCACTAGGGATCCCCCCAGATCCTTCTCCACTATGGACCCCCCCCCAGATCCTTCTCCACTACGGATCCCCCAGATCCTTCTCCACTACGGACCCCCCCAGATCCTTCTCCACTACAGATCCCCCCCCCGATCCTTCTCCACTACGGATGCCCCCAGATCCTTCTCCACTACGGACCCCCCCAGATCCTTCTCCACTACGGATCCCCCCAGATCCTTCTCCACTACGGACCCCCCCAGATCCTTCTCCACTACAGATCCCCCCCGATCCTTCTCCACTACGGATCCCCCCAGATCCTTCTCCACTACGGACCCCCCCAGATCCTTCTCCACTACGGACCCCCCAGATCCTTCTCCACTACAGACCCCCCAGATCCTTCTCCACTACGGATCCCCCAGATCCTTCTCCACTACGGACCCCCCCAGATCCTTCTCCACTATGGATCCCCCCAGATCCTTCTCCACTACGGATCCCCCAGATCCTTCTCCACTACGGATCCCCCAGATCCTTCTCCACTACGGATCCCCCCAGTTGTACTCCCCCTAGTATGTATGATGCATTCATATCCTTAGCCCCCAAGTGCTCAGGAGAATACAACCCGGTCACTACTGAGGACATCTCAGGAGAATTCTATCTGTCAGGTCTGCACTCACCTTCTGGATGCCCCCGGGGATGTTATAGCGGATCTCTATGGTTCCACATCCAGGATATCCCGGTA
This sequence comes from Rana muscosa, assembly GCA_029206835.1. Taxonomy (NCBI): domain Eukaryota; kingdom Metazoa; phylum Chordata; class Amphibia; order Anura; family Ranidae; genus Rana; species Rana muscosa. Next base: position 496,874,471 of record CM055127.1, read on the forward strand.
AGGAGTTTCTGTGTCTTGTCTCACTCATAGTTCCCTCAGGCTGGTCCCCTGTGACTGTCCCGTAGGAGACTCCACATATCGCACACACAGGTTTATGGGCCATGAGTTTCTTAAGACAGTCCTTACAGTATGCATGCTTACACTTCTCTAATATCACCTTATTTTCTATCTCACACAGGCAGATGGGACACTTGTCTGGCTTTTCTGCTTTCTGTGCAGCAGCTGAGGACCTGCTGGTGTCCAACGGATCACCTGAGGTAGCTCCTGTCTGACCTTTTCCTGGATTCTGGCTGCCATTGAGTTTCTCAACAGCAAAAGCGACATGGACTGGATGGCCAATGAGGAGCACAGAGCCTCTGGAATATTCCATCACAATGTCTATTCCCGCCAATGTCAGCAGTTTCTGCAGAATACCAACTTTTTCCTCCTGGAATTTTGGCTTCAAACTGATTTCTTTTCTTTCAATATTAAAGAAAGTTTTCTGTAGAAGAGTGATGAAGCTGTGAGAAGCGTGGGGTGAAAGGTCAGGGGGGGCATTCATAGTTCTGAAGGTGACAAGGGAGCTGACATTTTTCCTGCGTTCTTCCATCTTCACATTGTACTTCTTCTCAATGTCAGAGATCTGCCTGTGCTTTAATTTCCTCAAGATATCCATGTGTCTGGCGTCTACACTTATCTCCGTCCTCATGTCATCACTTGGGGAAATTCTGATAGCCAACTGCTGCATCTTCAGTGTCTCTTCATTTCGGGACAACTGCCGGATCCTGGCAAGATCTTTACTTCCAATATCCTGAACCTTCACAGGCATGGTGAATTCTATGATATGATTCCCTCTTCCCAGAACTCTTCTCTGATCTGTGTGAAGGAAAAATAATCGGTGAAGAACACAACCAGCCAAAAAGTGCCCCAAAGACAGGAAGTGAGCAGGCTGTTCTACCATCCCAATACTAAACACTTCTCCATTGACCCCCCAATGTATCATCATAGTTCTCCACCGACCCCCCCCCAATAAATCATCATAGTTCTCCACCAACCCCCCCCCCAATAAATCATCATAGTTCTCCACCGACCCCCAATGTATCATCATAGTTCTCCACTGACCCCCCAATATATCATCATAGTTCTCCACTGACCCCCCCCAATCATAGTTCTCCACCGACCCCCCCCCCAATAAATCATCATAGTTCTCCACCAACCCCCCCCCCAATAAATCATCATAGTTCTCCACTGACCCCCAATGTATCATCACAGTTCTCCACTGACCCCCCAATATATCATCATAGTTCTCCACTGACCCCCCCAATCATAGTTCTCCACCGACCCCCCCCCAATAAATCATCATAGTTCTCCACCAACCCCCCCCAATAAATCATCATAGTTCTCCACTGACCCCCAATGTATCATCACAGTTCTCCACTGACCCCCCAATATATCATCATAGTTCTCCACCGACCCCCCCCCCCCCAATAAATCATCATAGTTCTCCACCAACCCCCCCCCCCCCAATAAATCATCATAGTTCTTCACCGACCCCCAATGTATCATCATAGTTCTCCATTGACCCCCCAATATATCATCATAGTTCTCCACCGACCCCCCAATATATCATCATAGTTCTCCACTGACCCCCAATGTATCATCATAGTTCTCCACCGACTCCAAAGGTATCATCATAGTTCTCCACTGACCCCCAATGTATCATCATAGTTCTCCACTGACCCCCAATAAATCATCATAGTTCTCCACTGACCCCCAATAAATCATCATAGTTCTCCACCGACCCCCAATGTATCATCATAGTTCTCCACTGACCCCCAATAAATCATCATAGTTCTCCACCGACACCCAATGTATCATCATAGTTCTCCACCGACCCCCAATGTATCATCATAGTTCTCCACTGACCCCCAATGTATCATCATAGTTCTCCACCGACCCCCAATGTATCATCATAGTTCTCCACTGACCCCCAATGTATCATCATAGTTCTCCACTGACCCCCAATGTATCATCATAGTTCTCCACTGACCCCCAATGTATCATCATAGTTCTCCACTGACCCCCAATGTATCATCATAGTTCTCCACTGACCCCCAATGTATCATCATAGTTCTCCACTGACCCCCAATGTATCATCATAGTTCTCCACCGACCCCCCAATATATCATCATAGTTCTCCACTGACCCCCAATGTATCATCATAGTTCTCCACTGACCCCCAATGTATCATCATAGTTCTCCACTGACCCCCAATGTATCATCATAGTTCTCCACTGACCCCCAATGTATCATCATAGTTCTCCACTGACCCCCAATAAATCATCATAGTTCTCCACCGACCCCCAATGTATCATCATAGTTCTCCACTGACCCCCAATGTATCATCATAGTTCTCCACTGACCCCCAATAAATCATCATAGTTCTCCACCGACCCCCAATGTATCATCATAGTTCTCCACCGACCCCCAATGTATCATCATAGTTCTCCACTGACCCCCAATATATCATCATAGTTCTCCACTGACCCCCAATAAATCATCATAGTTCTCCACCGACCCCCAATGTATCATCATAGTTCTCCATTGACCCCCCAATATATCATCATAGTTCTCCACTGACCCCCAATGTATCATCATAGTTCTTCACTGACCCCCAAAGTATCATCATAGTTCTCCACTGACCCCCCAATGTATCATCATAGTTCTCCACTGACCCCCAATGTATCATCATAGTTCTCCACCGACCCCCAATGTATCATCATAGTTCTCCACTGACCCCCCAATAAATCATCATAGTTCTCCCTTGACCCCCCAATATATCATCATAGTTCTTCACTGACCCCCAATGTATCATCATAGTTCTCCACTGAACCCCAAAGTATCATCATAGTTCTCCACTGACCCCCAAAGTATCATCATAGTTCTCCACTGACCCCCAATGTATCATCATAGTTCTCCACTGACCCCCAATGTATCATCATAGTTCTCCACTGACCCCCAATAAATCATCATAGTTCTCCACTGACCCCCAATGTATCATCATAGTTCTCCACTGATCCCCAATAAATCATCATAGTTCTCCACTGACCCCCCCAATGTATCATAGATCTCCACTGACCCCTAAAGTATCATCATAGTTCTCCACTGACCCCCCCAATGTATCATCATAGTTCTCCACTGACCCCCAATGTATCATCATAGTTCTCCACTGATCCCCAATAAATCATCATAGTTCTCCACTGACCCCCCAATGTATCATCATAGTTCTCCACTGACCCCCAAAGTATCATCATAGTTCTCCACTGACCCCCCCAATCATAGTTCTCCACTGACCCCCAATGTATCATCATAGTTCTCCACTGTTCCCTAATAAATCATCATAGATCTCCACTGACCCCCAATGTATCATCATAGTTCTCCACTGACCCCCCAGTATATCATCATAGATCTCCACTGACCCCCAATGTATCATCATAGTTCTCCACTGACCCCCCAATGTATCATCATAGTTCTCCACTGACCCCCAATGTATCATCATAGTTCTCCACTGACCCCCAATGTATCATCATAGTTCTCCACTGACCCCCAATGTATCATCATAGTTCTCCACTGATCCCCAATAAATCATCATAGTTCTCCACTGACCCCCCAATGTATCATCATAGTTCTCCACTGACCCCCAAAGTATCATCATAGTTCTCCACTGACCCCCCCAATCATAGTTCTCCACTGACCCCCAATGTATCATCATAGTTCTCCACTGTTCCCTAATAAATCATCATAGATCTCCACTGACCCCCAATGTATCATCATAGTTCTCCACTGACCCCCCAATCATAGTTCTCCACTGACCCCCAATGTATCATCATAGTTCTCCACTGTTCCCTAATAAATCATCATAGTTCTCCACTGACCCCCAATGTATCATCATAGTTCTCCACTGACCCCCCAATGTATCATCATAGTTCTCCACTGTTCCCTAATAAATCATCATAGTTCTCCACTGACCCCCAATGTATCATCATAGTTCTCCACTGACCCCCCAATGTATCATCATAGTTCTCCACTGACCCCCAATATATCATCATAGTTCTCCACTGACCCCCAATGTATCATCATAGTTCTCCACTGATCCCCAATAAATCATCATAGTTCTCCACTGACCCCCAATGTATCATCATAGTTCTCCACTGAACCCCAAAGTATCATCATAGTTCTCCACTGACCCCCAAAGTATCATCATAGTTCTCCACTGACCCCCAATGTATCATCATAGTTCTCCACTGACCCCCAATGTATCATCATAGTTCTCCACTGATCCCCAATAAATCATCATAGTTCTCCACTGACCCCCCCAATGTATCATAGTTCTCCACTGACCCCCAAAGTATCATCATAGTTCTCCACTGACCCCCCCAATGTATCATCATAGTTCTCCACTGACCCCCAATGTATCATCATAGTTCTCCACTGACCCCCAATGTATCATCATAGTTCTCCACTGATCCCCAATAAATCATCATAGTTCTCCACTGACCCCCCAATGTATCATCATAGTTCTCCACTGACCCCCAAAGTATCATCATAGTTCTCCACTGACCCCCCCCAATCATAGTTCTCCACTGACCCCCAATGTATCATCATAGTTCTCCACTGTTCCCTAATAAATCATCATAGATCTCCACTGACCCCCCAATATATCATCATAGTTCTCCACTGACCCCCCCCAATCATAGTTCTCCACTGACCCCCAATGTATCATCATAGTTCTCCACTGTTCCCTAATAAATCATCATAGATCTCCACTGACCCCCCAATGTATCATCATAGTTCTCCACTGACCACCAATATATCATCATAGTTCTCCACTGACCCCCAATATATCATCATAGTTCTCCACTGACCCCCAATATATCATCATAGTTCTCCACTGACCCCCAAAGTATCATCATAGTTCTCCACTGACTCCCAATGTATCATCATAGTTCTCCACTGACCCCTAATAAATTATCATAGTTCTCCACTGACCCCCAATGTATCATCATAGTTCTCCACTGACCCCCCAATGTATCATCATAGTTCTCCACTGACCCCCAATATATCATCATAGTTCTCCACTGACCCCCAATATATCATCATAGTTCTCCACTGACCCCCAAAGTATCATCATAGTTCTCCACTGACTCCCAATGTATCATCATAGTTCTCCACTGATCCCCCAATGTATCATCATAGTTCTCCACTGACCCCCAATATATCATCATAGTTCTCCATTGACCCCCAATATATCATCATAGTTCTCCACTGACCCCCAAAGTATCATCATAGTTCTCCACTGACTCCCAATGTATCATCATAGTTCTCCACTGATCCCCCAATGTATCATCATAGTTCTCCACTGACCCCCAATATATCATCATAGTTCTCCATTGACCCCCAATATATCATCATAGTTCTCCACTGACCCCCAAAGTATCATCATAGTTCTCCACTGACCCCCAATGTATCATCATAGTTCTCCACTGACCCCCAATGTATCATCATAGTTCTCCACTGATCCCCCAATGTATCATCATAGTTCTCCACTGACCCCCAATGTATCATCATAGTTCTCCACTGACCCCCAAAGTATCATCATAGTTCTCCACTGACCCCCAATAAATCATCATTGTTCTCCACTGACCCCCCCAATCATAGTTCTCCACTGACCCCCAATGTATCATCATAGTTCTTCACTGACCCCCAATGTATCATCAGTTCTCCACTGACCCCCCAATATATCATAATAGTTCTCCACTGACCCCCAATATATCATCACAGTTCTCCACTGACCCCCCAATAAATCATCATAGTTCTCCACTGACCCCCAATAAATCATCATTGTTCTCCACTGACCCCCCCCCAATCATAGTTCTCCACTGACCCCCAATGTATCATCATAGTTCTTCACTGACCCCCAATGTATCATCAGTTCTCCACTGACCCCCCAATATATCATAATAGTTCTCCACTGACCCCCAATATATCATCACAGTTCTCCACTGACCCCCCAATAAATCATCATAGTTCTCCACTGACCCCCAATGTATCATCATAGTTCTCCACTGACCCCCAATATATCATCATAGTTCTCCACTGACCCCCCAATGTATCATCATAGTTCTCCACTGACCCCCCAATGTATCATCATAGTTCTCCACTGACCCCCAATATATCATCACAGTTCTCCACTGACCCCCCAATAAATCATCATAGTTCTCCACTGACCCCCAATGTATCATCATAGTTCTCCACTGACCCCCCAATGTATCATCATAGTTCTCCACTGACCCCCAATGTATCATCATAGTTCTCCACTGACCCCCAATGTATCATCATAGTTCTCCACTGACCCCCAATGTATCATCATAGTTCTCCACTGACCCCCAATGTATCATCATAGTTCTCCACTGACCCCCCAATGTATCATCATAGTTCTCCACTGACCCCCAATGTATCATCATAGTTCTCCACTGACCCCCAATGTATCATCATAGTTCTCCACTGACCCCCAATGTATCATCATAGTTCTCCACTGACCCCCAATGTATCATCATAGTTCTCCACTGACCCCCAATAAATCATCATAGTTCTCCACCGACCCCCAATGTATCATCATAGTTCTCCACTGACCCCCAATGTATCATCATAGTTCTCCACTGACCCCCAATAAATCATCATAGTTCTCCACCGACCCCCAATGTATCATCATAGTTCTCCACTGACCCCCAATATATCATCATAGTTCTCCACTGACCCCCAATAAATCATCATAGTTCTCCACCGACCCCCAATGTATCATCATAGTTCTCCATTGACCCCCCAATATATCATCACAGTTCTTCACTGACCCCCAAAGTATCATCATAGTTCTTCACTGACCCCCAAAGTATCATCATAGTTCTCCACTGACCCCCCAATGTATCATCATAGTTCTCCACTGACCCCCAATGTATCATCATAGTTCTCCACCGACCCCCAATGTATCATCATAGTTCTCCACTGACCCCCCAATAAATCATCATAGTTCTCCCTTGACCCCCCAATATATCATCATAGTTCTTCACTGACCCCCAATGTATCATCATAGTTCTCCACTGAACCCCAAAGTATCATCATAGTTCTCCACTGACCCCCAAAGTATCATCATAGTTCTCCACTGACCCCCAATGTATCATCATAGTTCTCCACTGACCCCCAATGTATCATCATAGTTCTCCACTGATCCCCAATAAATCATCATAGTTCTCCACTGACCCCCCCAATGTATCATAGATCTCCACTGACCCCTAAAGTATCATCATAGTTCTCCACTGACCCCCCCAATGTATCATCATAGTTCTCCACTGACCCCCAATGTATCATCATAGTTCTCCACTGATCCCCAATAAATCATCATAGTTCTCCACTGACCCCCCAATGTATCATCATAGTTCTCCACTGACCCCCAAAGTATCATCATAGTTCTCCACTGACCCCCCCAATCATAGTTCTCCACTGACCCCCAATGTATCATCATAGTTCTCCACTGTTCCCTAATAAATCATCATAGATCTCCACTGACCCCCAATGTATCATCATAGTTCTCCACTGACCCCCCAATCATAGTTCTCCACTGACCCCCAATGTATCATCATAGTTCTCCACTGTTCCCTAATAAATCATCATAGTTCTCCACTGACCCCCAATGTATCATCATAGTTCTCCACTGACCCCCCAATGTATCATCATAGTTCTCCACTGTTCCCTAATAAATCATCATAGTTCTCCACTGACCCCCAATGTATCATCATAGTTCTCCACTGACCCCCCAATGTATCATCATAGTTCTCCACTGACCCCCAATATATCATCATAGTTCTCCACTGACCCCCAATGTATCATCATAGTTCTCCACTGATCCCCAATAAATCATCATAGTTCTCCACTGACCCCCAATGTATCATCATAGTTCTCCACTGACCCCCAATGTATCATCATAGTTCTCCACTGATCCCCAATAAATCATCATAGTTCTCCACTGACCCCCCAATGTATCATCATAGTTCTCCACTGACCCCCAAAGTATCATCATAGTTCTCCACTGACCCCCCCAATCATAGTTCTCCACTGACCCCCAATGTATCATCATAGTTCTCCACTGTTCCCTAATAAATCATCATAGATCTCCACTGACCCCCAATGTATCATCATAGTTCTCCACTGACCCCCCAATCATAGTTCTCCACTGACCCCCAATGTATCATCATAGTTCTCCACTGTTCCCTAATAAATCATCATAGTTCTCCACTGACCCCCAATGTATCATCATAGTTCTCCACTGACCCCCCAATGTATCATCATAGTTCTCCACTGTTCCCTAATAAATCATCATAGTTCTCCACTGACCCCCAATGTATCATCATAGTTCTCCACTGACCCCCCAATGTATCATCATAGTTCTCCACTGACCCCCAATATATCATCATAGTTCTCCACTGACCCCCAATGTATCATCATAGTTCTCCACTGATCCCCAATAAATCATCATAGTTCTCCACTGACTCCCAAAGTATCATCATAGTTCTCCACTGACCCCCAAAGTATCATCATAGTTCTCCACTGACCCCCAATGTATCATCATAGTTCTCCACTGACCCCCAATGTATCATCATAGTTCTCCACTGATCCCCAATAAATCATCATAGTTCTCCACTGACCCCCCCAATGTATCATAGATCTCCACTGACCCCCAAAGTATCATCATAGTTCTCCACTGACCCCCCCCAATGTATCATCATAGTTCTCCACTGACCCCCAATGTATCATCATAGTTCTCCACTGATCCCCAATAAATCATCATAGTTCTCCACTGACCCCCCAATGTATCATCATAGTTCTCCACTGACCCCCAAAGTATCATCATAGTTCTCCACTGACCCCCCCCAATCATAGTTCTCCACTGACCCCCAATGTATCATCATAGTTCTCCACTGTTCCCTAATAAATCATCATAGATCTCCACTGACCCCCCAATATATCATCATAGTTCTCCACTGACCCCCCCCAATCATAGTTCTCCACTGACCCCCAATGTATCATCATAGTTCTCCACTGTTCCCTAATAAATCATCATAGATCTCCACTGACCCCCCAATGTATCATCATAGTTCTCCACTGACCACCAATATATCATCATAGTTCTCCACTGACCCCCAATATATCATCAGTTCTCCACTGACCCCCAATATATCATCATAGTTCTCCACTGACCCCCAAAGTATCATCATAGTTCTCCACTGACTCCCAATGTATCATCATAGTTCTCCACTGACCCCTAATAAATTATCATAGTTCTCCACTGACCCCCAATGTATCATCATAGTTCTCCACTGACCCCCCAATGTATCATCATAGTTCTCCACTGACCCCCAATATATCATCATAGTTCTCCACTGACCCCCAATATATCATCATAGTTCTCCACTGACCCCCAAAGTATCATCATAGTTCTCCACTGACCCCCAAAGTATCATCATAGTTCTCCACTGACTCCCAATGTATCATCATAGTTCTCCACTGATCCCCCAATGTATCATCATAGTTCTCCACTGACCCCCAATATATCATCATAGTTCTCCATTGACCCCCAATATATCATCATAGTTCTCCACTGACCCCTAATAAATTATCATAGTTCTCCACTGACCCCCAATGTATCATCATAGTTCTCCACTGACCCCCCAATGTATCATCATAGTTCTCCACTGACCCCCAATGTATCATCATAGTTCTCCACTGATCCCCCAATGTATCATCATAGTTCTCCACTGACCCCCAATGTATCATCATAGTTCTCCACTGACCCCCAAAGTATCATCATAGTTCTCCACTGACCCCCAATAAATCATCATTGTTCTCCACTGACCCCCCCAATCATAGTTCTCCACTGACCCCCAATGTATCATCATAGTTCTTCACTGACCCCCAATGTATCATCAGTTCTCCACTGACCCCCCAATATATCATAATAGTTCTCCACTGACCCCCAATATATCATCACAGTTCTCCACTGACCCCCCAATAAATCATCATAGTTCTCCACTGACCCCCAATAAATCATCATTGTTCTCCACTGACCCCCCCCCCAATCATAGTTCTCCACTGACCCCCAATGTATCATCATAGTTCTTCACTGACCCCCAATGTATCATCAGTTCTCCACTGACCCCCCAATATATCATAATAGTTCTCCACTGACCCCCAATATATCATCACAGTTCTCCACTGACCCCCCAATAAATCATCATAGTTCTCCACTGACCCCCAATGTATCATCATAGTTCTCCACTGACCCCCAATATATCATCATAGTTCTCCACTGACCCCCCAATGTATCATCATAGTTCTCCACTGACCCCCAATGTATCATCATAGTTCTCCACTGACCCCCAATGTATCATCATAGTTCTCCACTGACCCCCAATGTATCATCATAGTTCTCCACTGATCCCCCAATGTATCATCATAGTTCTCCACTGACCCCCAATGTATCATCATAGTTCTCCACTGACCCCCAATGTATCATCATAGTTCTCCACTGACCCCCAATGTATCATCATAGTTCTCCACTGACCCCCAATGTATCATCATAGTTCTCCACTGACCCCCAATAAATCATCATAGTTCTCCACCGACCCCCAATGTATCATCATAGTTCTCCACTGACCCCCAATGTATCATCATAGTTCTCCACTGACCCCCAATAAATCATCATAGTTCTCCACCGACCCCCAATGTATCATCATAGTTCTCCACTGACCCCCAATATATCATCATAGTTCTCCACTGACCCCCAATAAATCATCATAGTTCTCCACCGACCCCCAATGTATCATCATAGTTCTCCATTGACCCCCCAATATATCATCACAGTTCTTCACTGACCCCCAAAGTATCATCATAGTTCTTCACTGACCCCCAAAGTATCATCATAGTTCTCCACTGACCCCCCAATGTATCATCATAGTTCTCCACTGACCCCCAATGTATCATCATAGTTCTCCACCGACCCCCAATGTATCATCATAGTTCTCCACTGACCCCCCAATAAATCATCATAGTTCTCCCTTGACCCCCCAATATATCATCATAGTTCTTCACTGACCCCCAATGTATCATCATAGTTCTCCACTGAACCCCAAAGTATCATCATAGTTCTCCACTGACCCCCAAAGTATCATCATAGTTCTCCACTGACCCCCAATGTATCATCATAGTTCTCCACTGACCCCCAATGTATCATCATAGTTCTCCACTGATCCCCAATAAATCATCATAGTTCTCCACTGACCCCCCCAATGTATCATAGATCTCCACTGACCCCTAAAGTATCATCATAGTTCTCCACTGACCCCCCCAATGTATCATCATAGTTCTCCACTGACCCCCAATGTATCATCATAGTTCTCCACTGATCCCCAATAAATCATCATAGTTCTCCACTGACCCCCCAATGTATCATCATAGTTCTCCACTGACCCCCAAAGTATCATCATAGTTCTCCACTGACCCCCCCAATCATAGTTCTCCACTGACCCCCAATGTATCATCATAGTTCTCCACTGTTCCCTAATAAATCATCATAGATCTCCACTGACCCCCAATGTATCATCATAGTTCTCCACTGACCCCCCAATCATAGTTCTCCACTGACCCCCAATGTATCATCATAGTTCTCCACTGTTCCCTAATAAATCATCATAGTTCTCCACTGACCCCCAATGTATCATCATAGTTCTCCACTGACCCCCCAATGTATCATCATAGTTCTCCACTGTTCCCTAATAAATCATCATAGTTCTCCACTGACCCCCAATGTATCATCATAGTTCTCCACTGACCCCCCAATGTATCATCATAGTTCTCCACTGACCCCCAATATATCATCATAGTTCTCCACTGACCCCCAATATATCATCATAGTTCTCCACTGACCCCCAATGTATCATCATAGTTCTCCACTGATCCCCAATAAATCATCATAGTTCTCCACTGACCCCCAATGTATCATCATAGTTCTCCACTGAACCCCAAAGTATCATCATAGTTCTCCACTGACCCCCAAAGTATCATCATAGTTCTCCACTGACCCCCAATGTATCATCATAGTTCTCCACTGACCCCCAATGTATCATCATAGTTCTCCACTGATCCCCAATAAATCATCATAGTTCTCCACTGACCCCCCCAATGTATCATAGATCTCCACTGACCCCCAAAGTATCATCATAGTTCTCCACTGACCCCCCCAATGTATCATCATAGTTCTCCACTGACCCCCAATGTATCATCATAGTTCTCCACTGATCCCCAATAAATCATCATAGTTCTCCACTGACCCCCCAATGTATCATCATAGTTCTCCACTGACCCCCAAAGTATCATCATAGTTCTCCACTGTTCCCTAATAAATCATCATAGATCTCCACTGACCCCCCAATATATCATCATAGTTCTCCACTGACCCCCCCCCAATCATAGTTCTCCACTGACCCCCAATGTATCATCATAGTTCTCCACTGTTCCCTAATAAATCATCATAGATCTCCACTGACCCCCCAATGTATCATCATAGTTCTCCACTGACCCCCCCCCAATCATAGTTCTCCACTGACCCCCAATGTATCATCATAGTTCTCCACTGTTCCCTAATAAATCATCATAGATCTCCACTGACCCCCCAATGTATCATCATAGTTCTCCACTGACCACCAATATATCATCATAGTTCTCCACTGACCCCCAATATATCATCATAGTTCTCCACTGACCCCCAATATATCATCATAGTTCTCCACTGACCCCCAAAGTATCATCATAGTTCTCCACTGACTCCCAATGTATCATCACAGTTCTCCACTGACCCCCAATAAATTATCATAGTTCTCCACTGACCCCCAATGTATCATCATAGTTCTCCACTGACCCCTAATAAATTATCATAGTTCTCCACTGACCCCCAATGTATCATCATAGTTCTCCACTGACCCCCAATATATCATCATAGTTCTCCACTGACCCCCAATATATCATCATAGTTCTCCACTGACCCCCAAAGTATCATCATAGTTCTCCACTGATCCCCCAATGTATCATCAGTTCTCCACTGACCCCCAATATATCATCATAGTTCTCCATTGACCCCCAATATATCATCATAGTTCTCCACTGACCCCCAAAGTATCATCATAGTTCTCCACTGACTCCCAATGTATCATCATAGTTCTCCACTGACCCCCAATATATCATCATAGTTCTCCACTGACTCCCAATGTATCATCATAGTTCTCCACTGATCCCCCAATGTATCATCATAGTTCTCCACTGACCCCCAATGTATCATCATAGTTCTCCACTGACCCCCAATGTATCATCATAGTTCTCCACTGACCCCCAATGTATCATCATAGTTCTCCACTGACCCCCAAAGTATCATCATAGTTCTCCACTGACCCCCAATGTATCATCATAGTTCTCCACTGACCCCCAATGTATCATCATAGTTCTCCACTGACCCCCAATGTATCATCATAGTTCTCCACTGACTCCCAATTGTGAGGGGGCTAGCTCGGCAGCGGGTATGTGTGACCCCCGGGATGGGCTCCCCACCCAAAACAGGCCCAGCAGACGGAGGTTGTGGTTTTCAAAATCAAAAAGGTGCGGTTTATTTTCTATTTACAGTGACAAAAACACAGCAAGGCAAAAAAAACATAAACAAAATAAATCCTGGTCAACTTGACCTCTGACTAAACTTACAGGTTTCCTAACTAACGACTGGGATCAGCCTAGTGCTGTCCTAGTCCCTGGTTTTAAATGTCCAAGCAAAATATAGCCACACAGGCTTTCTCTCACCGCACAGGGGTTCACTCTCCCTAGACAGTCCACACAGGTCTGCTTCCAGGCATGAGCTAACATCTAATGAATCTGGGAGTTTTTTATAGAGGCCTAAATGAGCTGACAAGGTTCAGCTGGTCTCATCAACTCCCTGTCTGCACGACGCCCAGCCCTCTCCCTAGAGGTATGAGTCATCCATGAGCCCACTAGTCTCAGCTGGGCTTATACAACTCTCCACCTAGCTGTATAAGTCAGCGTAAAGCCTGAATCTGGGCGAAATATATCTACCCCCCTGGATGCAACCAGGTGACTTTACCTTCCTGCTGTCACATACCCCCCCCTCTTGTTTTAACCTCGGGGTTGGAACACCAGCAATCAGGCATTCATGTACTCGAGACAAAGCATCCACATTCCCCATTTGAACGCCAGGGCGATGCTTTACTGTGAAGTTGAATTCCTGGAGGGCCAGGAACCACCTATTCACTCTTCTATTTGTTTCCTTGTTTTGAGCCATCCACTTTAACGGAGCGTGATCCGTAACCATGTCAAAGTGCCTACCTAGCAGGTAGTACCGAAGGGAATCTAGAGCCCACTTCACCGCTAAACACTCCTTTTCAACGGTGGCGTAATTTACCTCATGGGACTTCAACTTCCTGCTGAGGTAAATGACTGGGTGCTCTTCCCCGTTCCAGACCTGGGACAATACTGCTCCTAACCCCACATCTGACGCATCACTTTGTACGACAAAGTCTCTAGAGAAGTCGGGTGAGTACAACACTGGCTGGCTACATAAGGCTTGTTTCAAGAATTGGAATGCTGCCTCAGCCTCGGGGGTCCATTTAATCATGACCGACCCTTTCCCCTTCGTCAGGTTGGTTAGGGGCACAGCCTTAGAAGCAAAGTGGGGAATGAATCGCCGATAATACCCAACGATTCCCAGAAAGGCTCGTACCTGCTTCTTGCTGTTGGGACGTGGCCAACTCTGGATGGCCTCGACTTTGTTGAGTTGGGGTTTTATTACTCCCCTCCCAATGGTGTACCCAAGATATTTGGCCTCCTCCTGCCCAATGGTACACTTCTTGGGGTTAGCCGTAAACCCTGCTTCCCGAACAGAGTCCAGGACTGCTTGCACTTTTGGCAGATGTGAGGCCCAATCTGTGCTATGGACAATTATGTCATCCAGGTAAGCCGCAGCATACTTCCGATGGGGCCTCAGCATCTGGTCCATTTTCCGCTGGAATGTGGCCGGCGCATTCTGTAACCCGAACGGCATTCTTTTATATTGGAACGCCCCGTCTGGGGTTACAAATGCGGTTTTCTCTTTGGCCGACTTGGCCAGGGGGATTTGCCAATACCCTTTTGTGAGGTCAAGAGTCGTCATGTATCGGGCTGTTCCCAGCCGGTCGATCAACTCATCTATACGTGGCATGGGGTAGGTGTCAAATTTTGTAACTTTGTTCAACTGACGAAAATCGTTACAAAATCGCCAGCTCCCATCCGGTTTAGGCACCAACACAATGGGACTAGACCAATCACTTTGGGACTCCTCTATCACCCCTAAGTTCAGCATTCTCTGTACTTCCTCCCGTATTGCCTCCCGTCGGGCCTCTGGGATCCGATAGGGTTTTAACTTCACCCTTTCACCGGGCGGGGTAATAATGTCATGCTCTACCCCAGATGTTTGTCCCGGCAGCTCAGAGAATACCTCCTTGTTGCGAAGTACAAACTCCTTAACCTCCTGTTGTTGGGGTTGTGACAAGGTGGCTGCGATTCCAACCTCAGGAATCACGCAACCAGTTTGAGCTGGTGACCAAGTGTCTGCGACTAGGGACTCTCTATCCCTCCAGGCTTTCAACAGATTAACGTGATAGATCTGTTCGGGCTTTCGCCTTCCTGGTTGTCTGACCTTGTAATTCACTTCGCTCACTTTTTCCATTATCTCGTAGGGGCCTTGCCATTTGGCAAGGAATTTACTTTCAACCGTAGGGACAAGTACCAATATCCTATCCCCCGGGGAAAAGGTACGGGTCTTGGCTCCACGGTTGTACACTCTCTGCTGTGCCAACTGCGCTTGGGCCAAATGTTCCTTCACGATGGGCATTACCTGTGCAATTCGATCTTGCATCAGGGCGACATGCTCAATCACACTCCTGTGGGGAGAACTCTCACTTTCCCAAGTTTCCTTGGCAATATCCAACAGCCCTCTTGGGTGTCTCCCATACAGTAACTCAAAGGGGGAGAATCCCGTAGAGGATTGGGGCACCTCCCTAATAGCAAACATCAAATAAGGAAGTAGACAGTCCCAATCCCTTCCATCTCTATCCACCACTTTCTTCAACATTTGTTTTAGGGTTTTGTTGAATCTTTCAACCAGCCCATCGGTTTGGGGGTGATACACAGATGTACGCAATTGCGTCACTTTGAACAATTTACACAGCTCTTTCATAACCCGGGACATAAAGGGTGTACCTTGGTCCGTAAGCAGTTCTTTACAAATACCCACCCGGCTAAAAACAAGAGATAGCTCTTTGGCTATGGTTTTGGCCGAGGTATTTCTGAGAGGGATCGCTTCTGGATAACGGGTGGCATAGTCCATTATAACCAATATGTACTGGTGCCCCCTAGCGGACTTGATTATAGGACCTACCAAATCCATTGCGATTCTCTCAAACGGGACCTCAATGATGGGTAGAGGGACCAGCGGGCTACGGAAATGTGGCATCGGGGCCGACCTCTGACACACAGGGCAGGAGGAACAATAATTTTCTATGTCCTTCATCACCCCAGGCCAATAGAATCTCTGTAATACCCTCTCTCGGGTTTTCTCTGTCCCCAGATGACCTCCAAGAATGTGCCCATGGGCCAACTCCAACACCAACTTCCTGTAAGGTTTGGGCACCACAAGCTGCTCAACGGTTTCTTCTGCCCTTTTTGCCACCCGATACAGTAGGTCCTTCTCTACGCTGAAGTATGGGTAAGTGCCAGTATTATCTGGGTTCACTAACTCGCCATCTATTTTCACTACGTTTTCCCGTGCCTTTATTAGGGCGGGGTCTTTCAACTGTTCTGTGGCAAAGTTTTCCCTGTGAACCTCAAGATCAGAAAACTCCACAGACGGTAGGTTTTCGTCTGAGGAGGTGGGCTCCTCTCCAGTTTCTTGAGTCTCCCCTGCCAATACTGACAAGGGAAATTCCGGAGAGTCCTCACCACTCTCAGGGGAGTTCTGGCTATCACATTCCTGGTACATAGGGGCACCAGTGGGGGGCTCAGGATCATCCCACAGTTCCCAGAACTTCGGAAAATCCCTTCCCACAATGGCGTCATGCGGTAACTGAGATACTAAGCCCACTGGATGAGAGAGGGTACCTTTGGGGGTCTCGAAACACACCGTAGTCACTGGATACTCTCGGGTGTCCCCATGCACACAAATAACGGCTACCTTGCTATTCCCAGAGACCTCTGTTTTAACTAACTCAGCCTTTATCAGGGTCACAAGGCTACCTGAATCCAGCAATACCACAACATTTCTACCATTAATACACATTTTGCATAAATGTTTCTCAGTTCCCCGAATGGCAGTGCATGCGACTGTCGCACACAGCGACTGACGTCTGCCCGTCAGAAAGTCACACTGCATGGGTTCCTCCACAACCGGGCAATTTGCTGCAATATGTCCCGCTTGCCGGCAGCGGTAGCAAACGATCCTTCTTGCGGCCTCTTGAGCCGCTGATTTCCCAGGCTGTTCTCGCCAAACTTGGGGTAGAGCTCCCACCCTCTCACTCTCTCCACCCTCACCCCTTGGAATCCTCTTATCCGCCCCTGGGGATGGTCTGGTCTTAGGGTGGAAAGTCCGAGTGTCTCTGGAAGAGGCCGTCAGGTTCTCTGTAGCCAAGTATTTCTCCACACGATCCACAAGACCATCGGCCGTCTCTGGGTCTCCATGGCTTACCCACTTTTGGATGGCAGTAGGAAGAGCTCTCAAAAACCGATCCATTACAACACGTTCCACAATCTTTGGTGCGGACAAAGTCTCTGGCTGTAGCCACTTTCTGCTCAGGTGAATGAGATCATACATTTGAGACCTGGGGGGTTTTCCAAGCTGGAAAGTCCAGTTATGCACACGCTGAGCCCGGACAGCCAGGGTGACACCCAGCCTTGCCAATATTTCAGCTTTTAGCATCACATAGTCTTTTGCTTGGTTAGGCTCTAGGTCATAGTAAGCTTTCTGCGATTCACCAGTTAACAGAGGAGCCACTAGTCCAGCCCACTGCTCCTCAGGCCACTTTTCTCTTTCAGCGGTCCTTTCAAATGTGGTCAAAAATACCTCTGGATCATCCTCTCCAGTCATTTTTGTCAATAAACGACTCACCCCAAAGGACGCGGTATTAGTGGGACGGCTTTCCTCACTGGTCTGCGGACGTTGCTGCATTACTGCTTCCATCTGTTGTTGTAGTCTCTGCTCTTGCTTCTGCAACAGGTCTATGAAGCGGGCCTCAGATTGCTGTTGGGCTTGTTGCTGAGCCTCCAGACTCTGTTGTAAAGTTGCAAGGCTCTGTTGATGAGCTTGCTGCTGGGCTGCAAGGCTCCTTTGCAAACCTGCATTTGTCTGCTGTTGATTGGCATTTGCTAGAGCCAGCTGTTTCAGTATCTCCTCCATGCTGGCTTAAAAAAAAACTGCCCGCATTCTCCACCAACTGTGAGGGGGCTAGCTCGGCAGCGGGTATGTGTGACCCCCGGGATGGGCTCCCCACCCAAAACAGGCCCAGCAGACGGAGGTTGTGGTTTTCAAAATCAAAAAGGTGCGGTTTATTTTCTATTTACAGTGACAAAAACACAGCAAGGCAAAAAAAACATAAACAAAATAAATCCTGGTCAACTTGACCTCTGACTAAACTTACAGGTTTCCTAACTAACGACTGGGATCAGCCTAGTGCTGTCCTAGTCCCTGGTTTTAAATGTCCAAGCAAAATATAGCCACACAGGCTTTCTCTCACCGCACAGGGGTTCACTCTCCCTAGACAGTCCACACAGGTCTGCTTCCAGGCATGAGCTAACATCTAATGAATCTGGGAGTTTTTTATAGAGGCCTAAATGAGCTGACAAGGTTCAGCTGGTCTCATCAACTCCCTGTCTGCACGACGCCCAGCCCTCTCCCTAGAGGTATGAGTCATCCATGAGCCCACTAGTCTCAGCTGGGCTTATACAACTCTCCACCTAGCTGTATAAGTCAGCGTAAAGCCTGAATCTGGGCGAAATATATCTACCCCCCTGGATGCAACCAGGTGACTTTACCTTCCTGCTGTCACACAATGTATCATCATAGTTCTCCACTGACCCCCAATATATCATCATAGTTCTCCACTGACTCCCAATGTATCATCATAGTTCTCCACTGATCCCCCAATGTATCATCATAGTTCTCCACTGACCCCCAATGTATCATCATAGTTCTCCACTGACCCCCAATGTATCATCATAGTTCTCCACTGACCCCCAATGTATCATCATAGTTCTCCACTGACCCCCAATGTATCATCATAGTTCTCCACTGATCCCCCAATGTATCATCATAGTTCTCCACTGACCCCCAATGTATCATCATAGTTCTCCACTGACCCCCAATGTATCATCATAGTTCTCCACTGACCCCCAATGTATCATCATAGTTCTCCACTGACCCCCAAAGTATCATCATAGTTCTCCACTGACCCCCAATGTATCATCATAGTTCTCCACTGACCCCCAATGTATCATCATAGTTCTCCACTGACCCCCAATGTATCATCATAGTTCTCCACTGACCCCCAAAGTATCATCATAGTTCTCCACTGACCCCCAATAAATCATCATTGTTCTCCACTGACCCCCCCAATCATAGTTCTCCACTGACCCCCAATGTATCATCATAGTTCTTCACTGACCCCCAATGTATCATCAGTTCTCCACTGACCCCCCAATATATCATAATAGTTCTCCACTGACCCCCAATATATCATCACAGTTCTCCACTGACCCCCCAATAAATCATCATAGTTCTCCACTGACCCCCAATAAATCATCATTGTTCTCCACTGACCCCCCCCCCAATCATAGTTCTCCACTGACCCCCAATGTATCATCATAGTTCTTCACTGACCCCCAATGTATCATCAGTTCTCCACTGACCCCCCAATATATCATAATAGTTCTCCACTGACCCCCAATATATCATCACAGTTCTCCACTGACCCCCCAATAAATCATCATAGTTCTCCACTGACCCCCAATGTATCATCATAGTTCTCCACTGACCCCCAATATATCATCATAGTTCTCCACTGACCCCCCAATGTATCATCATAGTTCTCCACTGACCCCCCAATGTATCATCATAGTTCTCCACTGACCCCCAATATATCATCACAGTTCTCCACTGACCCCCCAATAAATCATCATAGTTCTCCACTGACCCCCAATGTATCATCATAGTTCTCCACTGACCCCCAATGTATCATCATAGTTCTCCACCGACCCCCCAATATATCATCATAGTTCTCCACTGACCCCCAATGTATCATCATAGTTCTCCACTGACCCCCAATATATCATCACAGTTCTCCACTGACCCCCCAATAAATCATCATAGTTCTCCACTGACCCCCAATATATCATCACAGTTCTCCACTGACCCCCCAATAAATCATCATAGTTCTCCACTGACCCCCAATGTATCATCATAGTTCTCCACTGACCCCCAATATATCATCATAGTTCTCCACTGACCCCCCAATGTATCATCATAGTTCTCCACTGACCCCCCAATGTATCATCATAGTTCTCCACTGACCCCCAATATATCATCACAGTTCTCCACTGACCCCCCAATAAATCATCATAGTTCTCCACTGACCCCCAATATATCATCATAGTTCTCCACTGACCCCCAATATATCATCATAGTTCTCCACTGACCCCCAATGTATCATCATAGTTCTCCACTGACCCCCAATGTATCATCATAGTTCTCCACTGACCCCCAATATATCATCATAGTTCTCCACTGACCCCCCAATGTATCATCATAGTTCTCCACTGACCCCCAATATATCATCACAGTTCTCCACTGACCCCCCAATAAATCATCATAGTTCTCCACTGACCCCCAATGTATCATCATAGTTCTCCACTGACCCCCAATGTATCATCATAGTTCTCCACTGACCCCCAATGTATCATCACAGTTCTCCACTGACCCCCCAATAAATCATCATAGTTCTCCACTGACCCCCAATGTATCATCATAGTTCTCCACTGACCCCCAATGTATGAGAACACTCCTCCGTTTGTAGATTCCCCCTCACTGTTCCCAGTTGGGGTTCTGCAGTAAAAGCTAAACCTTGGAACTGAACTTTGAACCAGTCCCCAGTCCTGGCGCTCAGCACAGGCCCTACATCATCCACACATATGCACAATAGTGGGTTCTAGACCCTCCTTACTCCACCCCCCCACATGCCTGGAACACACTCCAGGGAGAGAGGATTCTGCTAGGGTGCCCACGTGTCCCGGATTGCCCGGGATTGTCCCGCAATTCACATTTGTGTCCGTGTCCTGGGCACCTTCATTCCGGGACAATACAGTGTCCCGGAATTAAATGAGGACACCCTAATAAACAATTGTCAAACTGGTCGCTAGGGCCGCCCTGCCAGGCGTCTAGTAACCAGTGACGTCACATTCGCAGAGTCTCAGAGCGAGGCTGAGAGGAGCAAGGCGTTTACCCAGTGCTTCCCTGCGCTCCGAGTCCACCCACCTCCTCTCCTCCTCCGACCGCGGCAGCGGCACCTCCTGACTCCTCCAGGCTTCAGTGACCTCCCGGCGGGCAGTGGCATTCTGCAGTGCTGGCTGGCTTAGATCCACGGCTCGGCTGCCCGTCCCGACTCCCACAGCACATTGCCCGAATTTTCCTCCTTTCGCCCGCAGCCCGAGCCACCTGACTGCCTGAGGGGGGCCCGCCAGCCTGGACCAGGGAACAAAGACTAGCGCTCAACCGCCCACCACACCAGACCAGTCCAGATTAGAAGGTGAGCAAATAGAACTTGATTGGAGCAGGTCAGGTGACAAGTCGGGGCACTGGGGCTGGGGACAGTACAGTAATAAATGAGGCTTACAAATTGGGGCCCTGTCATGAGGGGCAATAAAAAAATAAGCTGACAAGTGGGGGGCAATAAAAAAAAATGAAGCTGACAAGTGGGGGACAATAAAACATGAGGCTGACAAGTGGGGGGCAATAAAAAATATATATGCAAAAAAAATGACCACCAGTCTAAACTGGTGACCACTGTTTTTTTTTTGCCAATTTTTGGGGAAAAAAAAGCAAAGTATCAAAAATCAAATCAAATTTTTTATGGGCTGGCACGAGGGCGTGCCCGGGGGACGAGGGCGTGCGCGGAGGGCGGGGCGTGTCCCTGAATGGCAGTTTGGAAATGTGATCACCCTAGATTCTGCAAGTATGGGAAAGCCAGTGAAGGTCAGCTGAGAGGTCCGTCTCCCATAGCAATGGGTGAGATTGTGTTCTGGGAGACCAAAGCTTCGATGGAGGTGTGGCCCTGGGATCCCAGGAACATGCGTCTTTCTGCCTTCCAAGAGGGAAGCTCCTTTATAAAAAGCCAGCCAGGACCTTGCTTGGAGTGTGAACAATGGGGGGTGGTGTGGTAGTTCGCCCTGTGGGGTGACACTGGAGAGAACGTTGTTGGGTGTAAGTCCATATCCAGAAGCCCAGTTCCTTATTTTTATGGCTGCTGGTCACACAGATAAAATGACAGATCAGTGTCAGTGGAAGGAAATGATAAAGATCCTTGGAGATGTGGTGGGTGAGAAGAAGTTGGTGAGTTTCTTGGTGGGACAGCCAATACATTACAGAGGCTGAAAATAATTGTTTGCTGTAAAGTAGGACTGACCCCAGTTGTGAGGGCAGCGGGCATGTTGGGAGGGATTTGCCCAATGGCGGCTGGTGCTCAACATTTGTGGTGGGGGGGGCGCAAACTGAAAAATTCTGAGAAAAAAAAACCATCAATTGCAGCCTCACTGTGCCATCAAACACAGTCACTGTGCCAAACGCAGACACTGTGCCCGTCAAACGCAGACACTGTGCCAAACACAGACATTGTGCCAAACGCAGACACTGTGCCAAATGCAGACACTGTGCCATCAAACGCAGACACTGTGCCAAACGCAGACACTGTGCCCGTCAAACGCAGCCCCTGTGCCCATCAAACGCAGCCCCTGTGCCCATCAAACGCAGCCCCTGTGCCATCAAACGCAGCCACTGTGCCATCAAACGCAGCCACTGTGCAATCAAACGCAGCCACTGTGCCATCAAACACAGCCACTGTGCCCGTCAAACGCAGCCACTGTGCCCGTCAAACGCAGCCACTGTGCCCACCAAACGCAGCCACTGTGCCATCAAACGCAGTCACTGTGCCCGTCAAACGCAGCCACTGTGCCCGCCAAACGCAGCCACTGTGCCATCAAATGCAGCCACTGTGCCAAACGCAGCCACTGTGCCAAACGCAGCCACTGTGCCCGCCAAACGCAGCCACTGTGCCATCAAACGCAGCTCCTGTGCCATCAAACGCAGCCACTGTGCCAAATGCAGCCACTGTGCCCGTCAAACGCAGCCCCTGTGCCAAACACAGCCACTGTACCAAATGCAGACACTGTGCCATCAAATGCAATGCATGAATCTATCTATCTATGATAATAAGAGAGTGACAGGAGAGGGGGGGGCGGCGCTCCTGCGCCCTTTATGGACGCACCGCCACTGGATTTGCCCCTGTACAATGAGCTGTACACTGGGGAGGAAAGAGTTAAAGGCGCAGACATGATGTTTATTACTGATGATGAAAACCTGGGTGTGAAGTTTATTGCTGCTGCTGGGAATGCACCGAAATCTTGTAGACAAAAGACAGAGGTAATGGAAAAATTCATCTTTTGGGGGGAAAAAAGAAATAAATGCAGATATTTTTGCAGGAAAAAAAAAAAGTGCATTTATTATTTTTTACCCGAGGAGCCTGGAAAGCATTGCACCCATGATCAGTGTATCGGGGGTGCAATGTCAGGCTCCTGCAGACAAGCCCTGCAGCTTTCAGTCCACGCCTCCATACAGGCTGACTGTCTACAAGCTGCAGGGCTTGCGAATGAACTATGAGAGTGTGCTCATCAGCGCCCCCCGCAGTCCATTGAGAACTGCAAGCTGTCAGATGCAATTGGTTGAGGGTAGTTGTAGTTCGTGCATTCACTGGAAACTGTGAATGGGTGATGCCGCTGTGAGGGCGGAGCCCCGCAGGGCCACAATATTTGCAAATAGTGACAGCGGGCACAGGGAGGAGGTCCCCCGTTCACTGTCACAGGGAAGGGGGAAGAGAGAGGCTGCAGCCGCTAGGACGATGTCAGATTGTGCCGAAACGCGTCTGTAGGAGCGACGTGCTGACGTCACCATGCTGTTTACGATCCCAGAAGGACGGGCGTGTTATGAAAGTCGGCCGACTCCTAGAATTTGGGCATTTTTATGCGTCTTTTATGTAAGTGCAATACTGTTCATCTATTAATAGTTATATTGGGTTTTAGACTATGGTGAGTATTTCTCTTTCTGGGGTTCTATGAGAACACTGAGGATCCCGGGCCTTTCCAGCCCCTCGGAAGGTCACGATCTCCTGCTCTGCTGTGTGTCGGAATGTCCTATCCCATTCGCTTGCCCTTTCTAAGGAGAAAGGCCCTGGCTGGGTATTGGTCATAAGCGATTCAGCTGGTAAGCGTGCGATTTATGTGGTGGGGGGTCACATGTCGCGGTGTGAGATATCACCATCACAAGGAGGATTCCCTTCAAGTGACTTATATATTTTGCATGCCCATGGGGGGGGGGGGGGGTGACATCTATCCATGGTTGTCTATCAAGGACATTGTTTCTTCTAAGTTTGTTTCCCATTATCGGGATCCACCTTTGTCATCATTTTTGATTTACACATTTGTTTCACACAAATGAAGTTCTTGTTTAGTGCAGCTTCATTTATTGAGCTACAGTGCCTTGAAAAAGTATTCATACCCCTTGAAATTCCCCACATTTTTTCATCTTACAACCAAAAATGTAAATGTATTTTATTGGGATTTTATGTGATAGAACAACACAAAGTGTCACATAATTGTGAAGTGGAAGGAAAATGATACAAATAAATCTGTGAAAAGTGTGTGTGGGGGGGGGGGTGCATTTGTATTAAGCCCCCTTTACTCTGATAACTAAAATCTAGGGGAACCAATTGCCTTCAGAAGTCACCTAATTGGTAAATAGAGTCCACCTGTGTGTCATGTAATCTCAGTATAAATGTAGCTGTTCTGTGAAGCCCTCAGAGGTTTGTTAGAGATCCTTAGTAAACAAACAGCATCATGAAGGCCAAGGAACACACCAGACAGGTCAGGGATAAAGTTGTGGAGAAGTATAAAGCAGGATTAGGTTATATAAATATCTCCCAAGCTTTGACCATCTCACGGAGCTCTGTTCAATCCATCATCGGAAAATGGAAAGAGTATGGCACAACTGCAAACCTACCAAGACATGGCCGTCCACCTAAACTGACCGCGCTGGGCAAGGAGAGCATTCATCAGAGAAGCAGCCAAGAGGTCCATGGTAACTCTGGAGGAGCTGCAGAGATCCACAGCTCAGGGGGGAGAATCTGTCCACAGGACAACTATTAGTCGTGCTTCTCCACAAATCTGCCCTTTATGGAAGAGTGACAAGAAGAAAGACATTGGTGAAAGAAAGTTATAAGAAGTCATGTTTGCAGTTTGTGAGAAGCCATGTGGGGGACACAGCAATCATGTGGGGGACACAGCAAACATGTGGGGGACACAGCAATCATGTGGGGGACACAGCAAACATGTGGGGGACACAGCAATCATGTGGGGGACACAGCAATCATGTGGGGGACACAGCAAACATGTGGGGGACACAGCAATCATGTGGGGGACACGGCAATCATGTGGGGGACACGGCAAACATGTGGGGGACACGGCAAACATGTGGGGGACACGGCAATCATGTGGGGGACACAGCAAACATGTGGGGGACACAGCAATCATGTGGGGGACACGGCAATCATGTGGGGGACACGGCAAACATGTGGGGGACACGGCAAACATGTGGGGGACACGGCAATCATGTGGGGGACACGGCAATCATGTGGGGGACACGGCAAACATGTGGGGGACACGGCAAACATGTGGGGGACACGGCAAACATGTGGGGGACACGGCAAACATGTGGGGGACACGGCAATCATGTGGGGGACACGGCAAACATGTGGGGGACACGGCAAACATGTGGGGGACACGGCAAACATGTGGGGGACACGGCAAACGTGGGGGACACGGCAAACATGTGGGGGACACGGCAATCATGTGGGGGACACAGCAAACATGTGGGGGACACAGCAAACATGTGGAAGAAGGTGCTCTGGTCACATGACACCAAAATTCAACTTTTTGGCCTAAAACCAAAATGCTATGTGTGGGGAAAACTAACACTGCACATCACCCTGAACACACCATCCCCACCGTGAAACATGGCGGTGGCAGCATCATGTGGTGAGGATGCTTTTCTTCAGCAGGCACAGGGAAGCTGGTCAGAGTTGATGGGAAGATGGATGGAGACAAATACAGGGCAGAATGGCCCAGTCACAGTCCAGACCTAAATCCCATTGAGAATCTGTGGCAAGACTTGAAAATTGCTGATCACAGACGCTCTCCATCCAATCTGACAGAACTTGAGATATTTTACAAAGAAGAATGGGCAGAAATGTCCCTCTCTAGATGTGCAAAGCTGGTAGAGACATCCCCAAAAAGACTTGGGGTTCTACAAAGTATTGACTCCGGGGGGCGCCATACAAATGCCCCCTCCCCACACTTTTCACATATTTATTTGTATCATTTATCATTTTCCTTCCACTTCACAATTAGGTGACACTTTGTGTTGGTCCATCACATAAAATCCCAATAAATTACATTTACGTTTTTGGTTGTAACCTGACGAGATGTGGGAAATTTCAAGGGGTATGAATACTTTTTCAAGGCACTGTATGTTCACTTACTAAGGACGCTTTTTTTTCATTGTTCATTATTAGTTATTATGTTTAGTTTGTTTTAGTATAATAATAATTTATGTTGTGTGAGAGCGCAGCTCTCTTTACCACCAGATGATGGGACTCACCGTCCTGATTCTGGAAGATGGCGCAGTAGGTCTGTCCATCCACCCGGGGGGGTCACTTCACACTTCTCCTCCCCCACACTTCCATCTGCTTCCAAAATATTTCTTTAGCTTTACCGATAAATCTTTCTCTGAAGGTGAAGTTCTCACCAGGATGGGGTGTCCCCTGTCCATCAATTTCTCCCCTCTACCCTGAGCAAGAGATCCCTTCCCCCCAATATCATATCCTCGAGTCCTCAATGTAACCGTCTGTCCATCCCTCTGCCCCCCCACTGTCTGTCCATCCCTCTGCCCCCCCACTGTCTGTCCATCCCTCTGCCCCCCCACGGTCTGTCCATCCCTCTGCCCCCCCACTGTCTGTCCATCCCTCTGCCCCCCAATATCTGTCCATCCCTCTGCCCCCCCACTGTCTGTCCATCCCTCTGCCCCCCCACGGTCTGTCCATCCCTCTGCCCCCCCACTGTCTGTCCATCCCTCTGCCCCCAATATCTGTCCATTCCTCTGCCCCCCCACTGTCTGTCCATCCCTCTGCCCCCCCACTGTCTGTCCATCCCTCTGCCCCCCCCACTGTCTGTCCATCCCTCTGCCCCCCCACATCTGTCCATCCCTCTGCCCCCCACTGTCTGTCCATTCCTCTGCCCCCCACTGTCTGTCCATTCCTCTGCCCGCCACTGTCTGTCCATCCCTCTGCCCCCCACTGTCTGTCCATCCCTCTGCCCCCCCCACTGTCTGTCCATCCCTCTGCCCCCCCCACTGTCTGTCCATCCCTCTGCCCCCCCACTGTCTGTCCATCCCTCTGCCCCCCCACTGTCTGTCCATCCCTCTGCCCCCCCACTGTCTGTCCATCCCTCTGCCCCCCAATATCTGTCCATCCCTCTGCCCCCCCACTGTCTGTCCATCCCTCTGCCCCCCCACAGTCTGTCCATCCCTCTGCCCCCCCACTGTCTGTCCATCCCTCTGCCCCCCCACATCTGTCCATCCCTCTGCCCCCCCACTGTCTGTCCATTCCTCTGCCCCCCCACTGTCTGTCCATTCCTCTGCCCCCCCACTGTCTGTCCATCCCTCTGCCCCCCACTGTCTGTCCATCCCTCTGCCCCCCCACTGTCTGTCCATCCCTCTGCCCCCCCACTGTCTGTCCATCCCTCTGCCCCCCACTGTCTGTCCATCCCTCTGCCCCCCCACTGTCTGTCCATCCCTCTGCCCCCCCACTGTCTGTCCATCCCTCTGCCCCCCCACTGTCTGTCCATCCCTCTGCTCCCCCGCTGTCTGTCCATCCCTCTGCCCCCCCGCTGTCTGTCCATCCCTCTGCCCCCCCCCACTGTCTGTCCATCCCTCTGCCCCCCCCCCACTGTCTGTCCATCCCTCTGCCCCCCACTGTCTGTCCATCCCTCTGTCTCCTCACTGTCAGTCCATCCCTCTGTCTCCCCAATGTCTGTCCATCCCTCTGCCTCCCCACTGTCTGTCCATCTCTCTGCCTCCCCACTGTCAGTCCATCCCTCTGTCTCCCCACTGTCTGTCCATCCCTCTGCCCCCCCACTGTCTGTCCATCCCTCTGCCCCCCCACTGTCTGTCCATCCCTCTGCCCCCCCACTGTCTGTCCATCCCTCTGTCTCCCCACTGTCAGTCCATCCCTCTGTCTCCCCACTGTCAGTCCATCCCTCTGTCTCCCCACTGTCAGTCCATCCCTCTGTCTCCCCACTGTCAGTCCATCCCTCTGTCTCCCCACTGTCAGTCCATCCCTCTGTCTCCCCACTGTCAGTCCATCCCTCTGTCTCCCCACTGTCAGTCCATCCCTCTGTCTCCCCACTGTCAGTCCATCCCTCTGTCTCCCCACTGTCAGTCCATCCCTCTGTCTCCCCACTGTCTGTCCATCCCTCTGCCCCCCCAATGTCTGTCCATCCCTCTGCCCCCCCAATGTCTGTCCATCCCTCTGTCTCCCCAATGTCAGTCCATCCCTCTGCCTCATCAATGTCTGTCGATCCCTCTGCCTCCCCACTGTCAATCCATCTCTCTGCCTCCCCACTGTCAGTCCATCCCTCTGTCTCCCCAATGTCTGTCCATCCCTCTGCCCCCCCACTGTCTGTCCATCCCTCTGTCTCCCCACTGTCAGTCCATCCCTCTGTCTCCCCACTGTCAGTCCATCCCTCTGTCTCCCCACTGTCAGTCCATCCCTCTGTCTCCCCACTGTCTGTCCATCCCTCTGCCCCCCCACTGTCTGTCCATTCCTCTGTCTCCCCACTGTCAGTCCATCCCTCTGTCTCCCCAATGTCTGTCCATCCCTCTGCCTCCCCACTGTCTGTCCATCTCTCTGCCTCCCCACTGTCAGTCCATCCCTCTGTCTCCCCACTGTCTGTCCATCCCTCTGCCCCCCCACTGTCTGTCCATCCCTCTGCCCCCCCACTGTCAGTCCATCCCTCTGTCTCCCCACTGTCAGTCCATCCCTCTGTCTCCCCACTGTCAGTCCATCCCTCTGTCTCCCCACTGTCAGTCCATCCCTCTGTCTCCCCACTGTCTGTCCATCCCTCTGTCTCCCCACTGTCTGTCCATCCCTCTGTCTCCCCACTGTCTGTCCATCCCTCTGTCTCCCCACTGTCTGTCCATCCCTCTGTCTCCCCACTGTCAGTCCATCCCTCTGTCTCCCCAATGTCTGTCCATCCCTCTGTCTCCCCAATGTCAGTCCATCCCTCTGCCTCATCAATGTCTGTCGATCCTTCTGCCTGATCGATGTCTGTCCATCCCTATGATCTCCTGCTGTATGTCCATCTCTCTGCCTCCGTACTGTCTGTCCATCCCCATGACCCCCCGCTGTCTGTCCATCCCTATGCCTCCCCGCTGCCTGTCCATCCCTTTGATCTCGCACTGACTGTCCATCTCTCTTCACAAATGAAGGTGCAGGCATGACCCCAATTTGGGGGTATCTCACGCCTCTCTTACTAGACATTAGACCCCCCCCCCCCCATGCACACACTACTTCTAGAACTGTCTCTTCTGCTACAAAAAATATATGTGCCCCCCCCCCCAAGCTGTCCTCCTTTCTCTCCTCTCTGTGCCAGGCTGCCCTCCTCTCTGTGCCAGGCTGCCCTCCTCTCTATCATCTCTGTGTCAGGTTGCCCTCCTCTCTATCCTCTCTGTACCAGGCTGCCCTCCTCTCTGTGCAAGGCCATCCTCCTCTCTATCCTCTCTGTGCCAGGCTGCCCTCCTCTCTGTGCCAGGCTGCCCTCTTCTTTGTGCAAGGCTGTCCTCCTCTCTATCCTCTCTGTGCCAGGCTGCCCTCCTCTCTATCCTTTCTGTGCCAGGCTGCCCTCCTCTCTATCCTCTCTGTACCAGGCTGCCCTCCTCTCTGTGCAAGGCTATCCTCCTCTCTATCCTCTCTGTGCCAGGCTGCCCTCCTCTCTATCCTCTCTGTGCCAGGCTGCCCTCCTCTCTATCCTCTCTGTGCCAGGCTGCCCTCCTCTCTATCCTCTCTGTACCAGGCTGCCCTTCTCTCTGTGCCAGGCTGTCCTCCTCTCTGTGCCAGGCTGCCCTCCTCTCTATCCTCCCTGTGACAGGCTGTCCTCCTCTCTGTGCCAGGCTGCCCTCCTCTCTATTCTCTCTGTGCCAGGCTGCCCTATTCTCTGTACCAGGCTGCCCTCCTCTCTGTGCAAGGCTATCCTCCTCTCTATCCTCTCTGTGCCAGGCTGCCCTCCTCTCTGTGCCAGGCTGTCCTCCTCTCTATCCTCTCTGTACCAGGCTGCCCTCCTCTCTGTGCCAGTCTGTCCTCCTCTCTGTACCAGGCTGCCCTCCTCTCTATCCTCCCTGTGCCAGGCTGTCCTCCTCTCTGTGCCAGGCTGCCCTCCTCTCTATCCTCTCTGTGCCAGGCTGCCCTATTCTCTATACCAGGCTGCCCTATTCTCTGTACCAGGCTGCCCTCCTCTCTGTGCAAGGCTGTCCTCCTCTCTATCCTCTCTGTGCCAGGCTGCCCTCCTCTCTATCCTCTCTGTGCCAGGCTGCCCTCCTCTCTATCCTCTCTGTGCCAGGCTGTCCTCCTCTCTGTACCAGGCTGCCCTCCTCTCTATCCTCCCTGTGCCAGGCTGTCCTCCTCTCTGTGCCAGGCTGCCCTCCTCTCTATCCTCTCTGTGCCAGGCTGCCCTATTCTCTGTACCAGGCTGCCCTCCTCTCTGTGCAAGGCTGTCCTCCTCTCTATCCTCTCTGTGCCAGGCTGCCCTCCTCTCTATCCTCTCTGTGCCAGGCTGTCCTCCTCTTTCCTCTCTGTGCCAGGCTGCTCTCCTCTCTGTGCCAGGCTGTCCTCCTCTCTGTACCAGGCTGCCCTCCTCTCTGTGCAAGGCTATCCTCCTCTCTATCCTCTCTGTGCCAGGCTGCCCTCCTCTCTGTGCAAGGCTGTCCTCCTCTCTATCCTCTCTGTGCCAGGCTGCCCTCCTCTCTATCCTCTCTGTGCCAGACTGTCCTCTCTATCCTCTCTGTGCCAGCCTGCCCTCCTCTCTGTGCCAGGCTGTCCTCCTCTCTGTACCAGGCTGCCCTCCTCTCTATCCTCCCTGTGCCAGGCTGCCCTCCTCTCTATCCTCCCTGTGCCAGGCTGTCCTCCTCTCTGTGCCAGGCTGCCCTTCTCTCTATCCTCTCTGTGCCAGGCTGCCCTATTCTCTGTACCAGGCTGCCCTCCTCTCTGTGCAAGGCTATCCTCCTCTCTATCCTCTCTGTGTCAGGCTGCCCTCCTCTCTATCTTCTCTGTGCCAGGCTGCCCTATTCTCTGTACCAGGCTGCCCTCCTCTCTGTGCAAGGCTATCCTCCTCTCTGTGCCAGGCTGCCCTCCTCTCTGTGCAAGGCTGTCCTCCTCTCTATCCTCTCTGTGCCAGGCTGCCCTCCTCTCTATCCTCCCTGTGCCAGGCTGCCCTCCTCTCTGTGCCAGGCTGCCCTCCTCTCTGTGCCAGGCTGTCCTCCTCTCTGTGCCAGGCTGCCCTATTCTCTGTACCAGGCTGCCCTCCTCTGTGCAAGGCTATCCTCCTCTCTGTGCCAGGCTGCCCTCCTCTCTGTGCAAGGCTGTCCTCCTCTCTATCCTCTCTGTGCCAGGCTGCCCTCCTCTCTGTGCCAGGCTGTCCTCCTCTCTGTGCCAGGCTGCCCTCCTCTCTGTGCTAGGCTGCCCTCCTCTCTGTGCCAGGCTGCCCTCCTCTCTGTGCCAGGCTGCCCTCCTCTCTGTGCCAGGCTGCCCTCCTCTCTGTGCCAGGCTGCACTCCTCTCTATCCTCTCTGTGCCAGGCTGCCCTCCTCTCTGTGCAAGGCTGTCCTCCTCTCTATTCTCTCTGTGCCAGGCTGCCCTCCTCTCTGTGCCAGGCTGTCCTCTCTGTGCCAGGCTGCCCTATTCTCTGTGCCAGGCTGCCCTCCTCTCTGTGCCAAGCTGCCCTCCTCTCTGTGCCAGGCTGTCCTCCTCTCTGTCGGTGAGACTTTACTTTCTATTTCCAGTAAAGGGAGGGGTTGGAGGAGGAGAACAGAAAGAGAAAGTAAATTCCTCCTTCAAGTCCCGAGTCACCCGAACTTCCTGCACACCCGGATCACCCGAACTGAGCACGGTGAGTGACCCTCCCCCCCCCACACCCTAAAATCTCCCTGATCCCCCCCCAGAGTACAGACCCCCCCCCCCTCTCCAGGGATCTCTGGGTGTCGCTCCGATACATTTCTATTACTTTGTATATAATACAGGAAATGTGTTGATGTTTTTGTTTCTAAAAGTTTTATAATATTTATATATAAACATCCCAGAGAAGATTTCCTATTATTATTATTATTATTATTATTATTATTATTCTGATGATTATTATAGGATGGGGGGCGGGGTCTCTGTAATGGGTCTTTATACATCAAAGTAAAACTAAAGGCAAAACTTTTTTTATTTTTTCCGCGCTCCATGTTGTGTGTGGGATGCACAGGAGAGCATGCGTCTTCCAGCACCGCATGGAAATGCGTCGGGCTCTGCGGACATGCGAGTGCGTCTCTTAGTATCTATCGGGCGCGGAGAATTCGCAGCCATGAGAACACGTGAGACTGCAGCAACGTGCGCTTTGTTGCGTCGATTTAAAAAATCATTCCTGCGGTACTTTTTGTGTTTTTTTATTGGGCTGTTCTAAATGTGCTCTGCAGAAACACGCAGAACATTTCACCTCAGACACACCCTGTCAGGTTTGTCCCATCGGGGAGATTTCTCTTCACTTCCTGTCCCAGAGCCAAAGCAGGAAGTGAGAGGAAATCCATGCAAAGTGAGGGGATCACCAGAACTAGTGTCCCCATTGGAAGATTTCCCCTCTATTCCTGTCCTGGTGACAACCAATTCTCATTCACTCTCAGTGATAACAGCAAGCAGGACAAATAGAGAGGAGAAATTTCCCCAAGGGGGGCAGAGATAGTACTAAAATGTATGCACAGTACTACTTCTCTTGTCCTGTATGTCGGGTGTAATTCTCGGTATCTGTTCTTATTCTGTATGTATGGACTCTGCACAGTACTACTTCTCCTGTCCTGTATGTCGGGTGTAATTCTCGGTATCTCTTCTTATTCTGTATGTATGGACTCTGCACAGTACTACTTCTCTTGTCCTGTATGTCGGGTGTAATTCTCAGTATCTGTCCTTATTCTGTATGTATGGACTCTGCACAGTACTACTTCTCTTGTCCTGTATGTCGGGTGTAATTCTCAGTATCTCTTCTTATTCTGTATGTATGGACTCTGCACAGTACTACTTCTCCTGTCCTGTATGTCGGGTGTAATTCTCAGTATCTCTTCTTATTCTGTATGTATGGACTCTGCACAGTACCACTTCTCCTGTCCTGTATGTCGGGTGTAATTCTCGGTATCTGTTCTTATTCTGTATGTATGGACTCTGCACAGTACTACTTCTCTTGTCCTGTATGTCGGGTGTAATTCTCAGTATCTGTCCTTATTCTGTATGTATGGACTCTGCACAGTACTACTTCTCTTGTCCTGTATGTCGGGTGTAATTCTCAGTATCTCTTCTTATTCTGTATGTATGGACTCTGCACAGTACTACTTCTCTTGTCCTGTATGTTGGGTGTAATTCTCGGTATCTGTTCTTATTCTGTATGTATGGACTCTGCACAGTACTACTTCTCTTGTCCTGTATGTCGGGTGTAATTCTCAGTATCTCTTCTTATTCTGTATGTATGGACTCTGCACAGTACTACTTCTCTTGTCCTGTATGTCGGGTGTAATTCTCGGTATCTGTTCTTATTCTGTATGTATGGACTCTGCACAGTACTACTTCTCTTGTCCTGTATGTCGGGTGTAATTCTCAGTATCTGTCCTTATTCTGTATGTATGGACTCTGCACAGTACTACTTCTCTTGTCCTGTATGTCGGGTGTAATTCTCAGTATCTGTCCTTATTCTGTATGTATGGACTCTGCACAGTACTACTTCTCTTGTCCTGTATGTCGGGTGTAATTCTCAGTATCTGTTCTTATTCTGTATGTATGGACTCTGCACAGTACTACTTCTCTTGTCCTGTATGCCGGGTGTAATTCTCAGTATCTGTTCTTATTCTGTATGTATGGACTCTGCACAGTACTACTTCTCCTGTCCTGTATGTCGGGTGTAATTCTCAGTATCTGTTCTTATTCTGTATGTATGGACTCTGCACAGTACTACTTCTCTTGTCCTGTATGTCGGGTGTAATTCTCAGTATCTCTTCTTATTCTGTATGTATGGACTCTGCACAGTACTACTTCTCTTGTCCTGTATGTCGGGTGTAATTCTCAGTATCTGTCCTTATTCTGTATGTATGGACTCTGCACAGTACTACTTCTCCTGTCCTGTATGTCGGGTGTAATTCTCGGTATCTGTTCTTATTCTGTATGTATGGACTCTGCACAGTACTACTTCTCCTGTCCTGTATGTCGGGTGTAATTCTCAGTATCTCTTCTTATTCTGTATGTATGGACTCTGCACAGTACTACTTCCCCTGTCCTGTATGTCGGGTGTAATTCTCGGTATCTGTTCTTATTCTGTATGTATGGACTCTGCACAGTACTACTTCTCTTGTCCTGTATGTCGGGTGTAATTCTCGGTATCTGTTCTTATTCTGTATGTATGGACTCTGCACAGTACTACTTCTCTTGTCCTGTATGTCGGGTGTAATTCTCGGTATCTGTTCTTATTCTGTATGTATGGACTCTGCACAGTACTACTTCTCTTGTCCTGTATGTCGGGTGTAATTCTCAGTATCTCTTCTTATTCTGTATGTATGGACTCTGCACAGTACTACTTCTCTTGTCCTGTATGTCGGGTGTAATTCTCGGTATCTCTTCTTATTCTGTATGTATGGACTCTGCACAGTACTACTTCTCTTGTCCTGTATGTCGGGTGTAATTCTCAGTATCTGTCCTTATTCTGTATGTATGGACTCTGCACAGTACTACTTCTCTTGTCCTGTATGTTGGGTGTAATTCTCAGTATCTGTTCTTATTCTGTATGTATGGACTCTGCACAGTACTACTTCTCTTGTCCTGTATGTCGGGTGTAATTCTCAGTATCTCTTCTTATTCTGTATGTATGGACTCTGCACAGTACTACTTCTCCTGTCCTGTATGTCGGGTGTAATTCTCAGTATCTCTTCTTATTCTGTATGTATGGACTCTGCACAGTACTACTTCTCTTGTCCTGTATGTCGGGTGTAATTCTCGGTATCTGTTCTTATTCTGTATGTATGGACTCTGCACAGTACTACTTCTCTTGTCCTGTATGTCGGGTGTAATTCTCGGTATCTGTTCTTATTCTGTATGTATGGACTCTGCACAGTACTACTTCTCTTGTCCTGTATGTCGGGTGTAATTCTCGGTATCTCTTCTTATTCTGTATGTATGGACTCTGCACAGTACTACTTCTCTTGTCCTGTATGTCGGGTGTAATTCTCAGTATCTGTTCTTATTCTGTATGTATGGACTCTGCACAGTACTACTTCTCTTGTCCTGTATGTCGGGTGTAATTCTCAGTATCTGTTCTTATTCTGTATGTATGGACTCTGCACAGTACTACTTCTCTTGTCCTGTATGTCGGGTGTAATTCTCAGTATCTGTTCTTATTCTGTATGTATGGACTCTGCACAGTACTACTTCTCTTGTCCTGTATGTCGGGTGTAATTCTCAGTATCTGTCCTTATTCTGTATGTATGGACTCTGCACAGTACTACTTCTCTTGTCCTGTATGTCGGGTGTAATTCTCAGTATCTGTTCTTATTCTGTATGTATGGACTCTGCACAGTACTACTTCTCTTGTCCTGTATGTCGGGTGTAATTCTCGGTATCTCTTCTTATTCTGTATGTATGGACTCTGCACAGTACTACTTCTCTTGTCCTGTATGTCGGGTGTAATTCTCGGTATCTCTTCTTATTCTGTATGTATGGACTCTGCACAGTACTACTTCTCTTGTCCTGTATGTCGGGTGTAATTCTCGGTATCTGTTCTTATTCTGTATGTATGGACTCTGCACAGTACTACTTCTCTTGTCCTGTATGTCGGGTGTAATTCTCGGTATCTGTCCTTATTCTGTATGTATGGACTCTGCACAGTACTACTTCTCTTGTCCTGTATGTCGGGTGTAATTCTCGGTATCTGTCCTTATTCTGTATGTATGGACTCTGCACAGTACTACTTCTCCTGTCCTGTATGTCGGGTGTAATTCTCAGTATCTGTCCTTATTCTGTATGTATGGACTCTGCACAGTACTACTTCTCTTGTCCTGTATGTCGGGTGTAATTCTCAGTATCTGTTCTTATTCTGTATGTATGGACTCTGCACAGTACTACTTCTCTTGTCCTGTATGTCGGGTGTAATTCTCGGTATCTGTTCTTATTCTGTATGTATGGACTCTGCACAGTACTACTTCTCTTGTCCTGTACGTCGGGTGTAATTCTCGGTATCTCTTCTTATTCTGTATGTATGGACTCTGCACAGTACTACTTCTCTTGTCCTGTATGTCGGGTGTAATTCTCGGTATCTGTTCTCATTCTGTATGTATGGACTCTGCACAGTACTACTTCTCTTGTCCTGTATGTCGGGTGTAATTCTCGGTATCTGTTCTTATTCTGTATGTATGGACTCTGCACAGTACTACTTCTCTTGTCCTGTATGTCGGGTGTAATTCTCAGTATCTGTCCTTATTCTGTATGTATGGACTCTGCACAGTACTACTTCTCTTGTCCTGTATGTCGGGTGTAATTCTCAGTATCTGTCCTTATTCTGTATGTATGGACTCTGCACAGTACTACTTCTCTTGTCCTGTATGTCGGGTGTAATTCTCAGTATCTGTTCTTATTCTGTATGTATGGACTCTGCACA
Source organism: Rana muscosa (assembly GCA_029206835.1). Classification (NCBI taxonomy): domain Eukaryota; kingdom Metazoa; phylum Chordata; class Amphibia; order Anura; family Ranidae; genus Rana; species Rana muscosa. The sequence goes on from CM055127.1 coordinate 496,911,952, forward strand.
GTACTACTTCTCTTGTCCTGTATGTCGGGTGTAATTCTCAGTATCTGTTCTTATTCTGTATGTATGGACTCTGCACAGTACTACTTCTCCTGTCCTGTATGTCGGGTGTAATTCTCAGTATCTCTTCTTATTCTGTATGTATGGACTCTGCACAGTACTACTTCTCTTGTCCTGTATGTCGGGTGTAATTCTCGGTATCTGTCCTTATTCTGTATGTATGGACTCTGCACAGTACTACTTCTCTTGTCCTGTATGTCGGGTGTAATTCTCGGTATCTGTTCTTATTCTGTATGTATGGACTCTGCACAGTACTACTTCTCTTGTCCTGTATGTCGGGTGTAATTCTCGGTATCTGTTCTTATTCTGTATGTATGGACTCTGCACAGTACTACTTCTCTTGTCCTGTATGTCGGGTGTAATTCTCAGTATCTGTCCTTATTCTGTATGTATGGACTCTGCACAGTACTACTTCTCTTGTCCTGTATGTCGGGTGTAATTCTCAGTATCTCTTCTTATTCTGTATGTATGGACTCTGCACAGTACTACTTCTCTTGTCCTGTATGTCGGGTGTAATTCTCGGTATCTCTTCTTATTCTGTATGTATGGACTCTGCACAGTACTACTTCTCTTGTCCTGTATGTCGGGTGTAATTCTCGGTATCTCTTCTTATTCTGTATGTATGGACTCTGCACAGTACTACTTCTCTTGTCCTGTATGTCGGGTGTAATTCTCAGTATCTGTTCTTATTCTGTATGTATGGACTCTGCACAGTACTACTTCTCTTGTCCTGTATGTCGGGTGTAATTCTCAGTATCTCTTCTTATTCTGTATGTATGGACTCTGCACAGTACCACTTCTCTTGTCCTGTATGTCGGGTGTAATTCTCAGTATCTGTTCTTATTCTGTATGTATGGACTCTGCACAGTACTACTTCTCTTGTCCTGTATGTCGGGTGTAATTCTCGGTATCTGTTCTTATTCTGTATGTATGGACTCTGCACAGTACTACTTCTCTTGTCCTGTATGTCGGGTGTAATTCTCAGTATCTGTTCTTATTCTGTATGTATGGACTCTGCACAGTACTACTTCTCCTGTCCTGTATGTCGGGTGTAATTCTCAGTATCTCTTCTTATTCTGTATGTATGGACTCTGCACAGTACTACTTCTCTTGTCCTGTATGTCGGGTGTAATTCTCGGTATCTGTTCTTATTCTGTATGTATGGACTCTGCACAGTACTACTTCTCCTGTCCTGTATGTCGGGTGTAATTCTCAGTATCTCTTCTTATTCTGTATGTATGTACTCTGCACAGTACTACTTCTCCTGTCCTGTATGTCGGGTGTAATTCTCGGTATCTGTTCTTATTCTGTATGTATGGACTCTGCACAGTACTACTTCTCTTGTCCTGTATGTCGGGTGTAATTCTCGGTATCTGTTCTTATTCTGTATGTATGCACTCTGCACAGTACTACTTCTCTTGTCCTGTATGTCGGGTGTAATTCTCGGTATCTGTTCTTATTCTGTATGTATGGACTCTGCACAGTACTACTTCTCTTGTCCTGTATGTCGGGTGTAATTCTCGGTATCTCTTCTTATTCTGTATGTATGGACTCTGCACAGTACTACTTCTCTTGTCCTGTATGTCGGGTGTAATTCTCAGTATCTGTTCTTATTCTGTATGTATGGACTCTGCACAGTACTACTTCTCCTGTCCTGTATGTCGGGTGTAATTCTCGGTATCTCTTCTTATTCTGTATGTATGGACTCTGCACAGTACTACTTCTCCTGTCCTGTATGTCGGGTGTAATTCTCAGTATCTGTTCTTATTCTGTATGTATGGACTCTGCACAGTACTACTTCTCCTGTCCTGTATGTCGGGTGTAATTCTCAGTATCTGTTCTTATTCTGTATGTATGGACTCTGCACAGTACTACTTCTCTTGTCCTGTATGTCGGGTGTAATTCTCGGTATCTCTTCTTATTCTGTATGTATGGACTCTGCACAGTACCACTTCTCTTGTCCTGTATGTCGGGTGTAATTCTCAGTATCTGTTCTTATTCTGTATGTATGGACTCTGCACAGTACTACTTCTCTTGTCCTGTATGTCGGGTGTAATTCTTGGTATCTGTTCTTATTCTGTATGTATGGACTCTGCACAGTACTACTTCTCTTGTCCTGTATGTCGGGTGTAATTCTCAGTATCTGTTCTTATTCTGTATGTATGGACTCTGCACAGTACTACTTCTCTTGTCCTGTATGTCGGGTGTAATTCTCGGTATCTCTTCTTATTCTGTATGTATGGACTCTGCACAGTACTACTTCTCCTGTCCTGTATGTCGGGTGTAATTCTCGGTATCTGTCCTTATTCTGTATGTATGGACTCTGCACAGTACTACTTCTCTTGTCCTGTATGTCGGGTGTAATTCTCGGTATCTGTCCTTATTCTGTATGTATGGACTCTGCACAGTACTACTTCTCTTGTCCTGTATGTCGGGTGTAATTCTCAGTATCTGTTCTTATTCTGTATGTATGGACTCTGCACAGTACTACTTCCCCTGTCCTGTATGTCGGGTGTAATTCTCAGTATCTGTTCTTATTCTGTATGTATGGACTCTGCACAGTACTACTTCTCTTGTCCTGTATGTCGGGTGTAATTCTCGGTATCTGTTCTTATTCTGTATGTATGGACTCTGCACAGTACTACTTCTCTTGTCCTGTATGTCGGGTGTAATTCTCGGTATCTCTTCTTATTCTGTATGTATGGACTCTGCACAGTACTACTTCTCTTGTCCTGTATGTCGGGTGTAATTCTCAGTATCTGTTCTTATTCTGTATGTATGGACTCTGCACAGTACTACTTCTCTTGTCCTGTATGTCGGGTGTAATTCTCAGTATCTGTTCTTATTCTGTATGTATGGACTCTGCACAGTACTACTTCTCCTGTCCTGTATGTCGGGTGTAATTCTCAGTATCTGTTCTTATTCTGTATGTATGGACTCTGCACAGTACTACTTCTCTTGTCCTGTATGTCGGGTGTAATTCTCGGTATCTCTTCTTATTCTGTATGTATGGACTCTGCACAGTACCACTTCTCTTGTCCTGTATGTCGGGTGTAATTCTCAGTATCTGTTCTTATTCTGTATGTATGGACTCTGCACAGTACTACTTCTCTTGTCCTGTATGTCGGGTGTAATTCTTGGTATCTGTTCTTATTCTGTATGTATGGACTCTGCACAGTACTACTTCTCTTGTCCTGTATGTCGGGTGTAATTCTCAGTATCTGTTCTTATTCTGTATGTATGGACTCTGCACAGTACTACTTCTCTTGTCCTGTATGTCGGGTGTAATTCTCGGTATCTCTTCTTATTCTGTATGTATGGACTCTGCACAGTACTACTTCTCTTGTCCTGTATGTCGGGTGTAATTCTCGGTATCTCTTCTTATTCTGTATGTATGGACTCTGCACAGTACTACTTCTCTTGTCCTGTATGTCGGGTGTAATTCTTGGTATCTGTTCTTATTCTGTATGTATGGACTCTGCACAGTACTACTTCTCTTGTCCTGTATGTCGGGTGTAATTCTCAGTATCTGTTCTTATTCTGTATGTATGGACTCTGCACAGTACTACTTCTCTTGTCCTGTATGTCGGGTGTAATTCTCGGTATCTGTCCTTATTCTGTATGTATGGACTCTGCACAGTACTACTTCTCTTGTCCTGTATGTCGGGTGTAATTCTCAGTATCTGTTCTTATTCTGTATGTATGGACTCTGCACAGTACTACTTCCCCTGTCCTGTATGTCGGGTGTAATTCTCAGTATCTGTTCTTATTCTGTATGTATGGACTCTGCACAGTACTACTTCTCTTGTCCTGTATGTCGGGTGTAATTCTCAGTATCTCTTCTTATTCTGTATGTATGGACTCTGCACAGTACTACTTCTCTTGTCCTGTATGTCGGGTGTAATTCTCGGTATCTGTTCTTATTCTGTATGTATGGACTCTGCACAGTACTACTTCTCTTGTCCTGTATGTCGGGTGTAATTCTCGGTATCTGTTCTTATTCTGTATGTATGGACTCTGCACAGTACTACTTCTCCTGTCCTGTATGTCGGGTGTAATTCTCGGTATCTGTCCTTATTCTGTATGTATGGACTCTGCACAGTACTACTTCTCTTGTCCTGTATGTCGGGTGTAATTCTCGGTATCTGTTCTTATTCTGTATGTATGGACTCTGCACAGTACTACTTCTCCTGTCCTGTATGTCGGGTGTAATTCTCGGTATCTGTTCTTATTCTGTATGTATGGACTCTGCACAGTACTACTTCTCTTGTCCTGTATGTCGGGTGTAATTCTCAGTATCTGTTCTTATTCTGTATGTATGGACTCTGCACAGTACTACTTCTCCTGTCCTGTATGTCGGGTGTAATTCTCAGTATCTGTTCTTATTCTGTATGTATGGACTCTGCACAGTACTACTTCTCTTGTCCTGTATGTCGGGTGTAATTCTCGGTATCTCTTCTTATTCTGTATGTATGGACTCTGCACAGTACTACTTCTCCTGTCCTGTATGTCGGGTGTAATTCTCGGTATCTCTCCTTATTCTGTATGTATGGACTCTGCACAGTACTACTTCTCTTGTCCTGTATGTCGGGTGTAATTCTCAGTATCTGTCCTTATTCTGTATGTATGGACTCTGCACAGTACTACTTCTCTTGTCCTGTATGTCGGGTGTAATTCTCGGTATCTCTTCTTATTCTGTATGTATGGACTCTGCACAGTACTACTTCTCTTGTCCTGTATGTCGGGTGTAATTCTCAGTATCTGTTCTTATTCTGTATGTATGGACTCTGCACAGTACTACTTCTCTTGTCCTGTATGTCGGGTGTAATTCTCAGTATCTGTTCTTATTCTGTATGTATGGACTCTGCACAGTAGTACTTCTCCTGTCCTGTATGTCGGGTGTAATTCTCAGTATCTCTTCTTATTCTGTATGTATGGACTCTGCACAGTACTACTTCTCTTGTCCTGTATGTCGGGTGTAATTCTCAGTATCTGTTCTTATTCTGTATGTATGGACTCTGCACAGTACTACTTCTCTTGTCCTGTATGTCGGGTGTAATTCTCGGTATCTCTTCTTATTCTGTATGTATGGACTCTGCACAGTACTACTTCTCTTGTCCTGTATGTCGGGTGTAATTCTCGGTATCTCTTCTTATTCTGTATGTATGGACTCTGCACAGTACTACTTCTCTTGTCCTGTATGTCGGGTGTAATTCTCGGTATCTCTTCTTATTCTGTATGTATGGACTCTGCACAGTACTACTTCTCTTGTCCTGTATGTCGGGTGTAATTCTCGGTATCTGTTCTTATTCTGTATGTATGGACTCTGCACAGTACTACTTCTCCTGTCCTGTATGTCGGGTGTAATTCTCAGTATCTCTTCTTATTCTGTATGTATGGACTCTGCACAGTACTACTTCTCTTGTCCTGTATGTCGGGTGTAATTCTCGGTATCTCTTCTTATTCTGTATGTATGGACTCTGCACAGTACTACTTCTCTTGTCCTGTATGTCGGGTGTAATTCTCGGTATCTGTTCTTATTCTGTATGTATGGACTCTGCACAGTACTACTTCTCTTGTCCTGTATGTCGGGTGTAATTCTCGGTATCTGTTCTTATTCTGTATGTATGGACTCTGCACAGTACTACTTCTCCTGTCCTGTATGTCGGGTGTAATTCTCAGTATCTCTTCTTATTCTGTATGTATGGACTCTGCACAGTACTACTTCTCTTGTCCTGTATGTCGGGTGTAATTCTCGGTATCTGTTCTTATTCTGTATGTATGGACTCTGCACAGTACTACTTCTCTTGTCCTGTATGTCGGGTGTAATTCTCGGTATCTGTTCTTATTCTGTATGTATGGACTCTGCACAGTACTACTTCTCTTGTCCTGTATGTCGGGTGTAATTCTCGGTATCTCTTCTTATTCTGTATGTATGGACTCTGCACAGTACTACTTCTCTTGTCCTGTATGTCGGGTGTAATTCTCAGTATCTCTTCTTATTCTGTATGTATGGACTCTGCACAGTACTACTTCTCCTGTCCTGTATGTCGGGTGTAATTCTCAGTATCTGTCCTTATTCTGTATGTATGGACTCTGCACAGTACTACTTCTCCTGTCCTGTATGTTGGGTGTAATTCTCAGTATCTCTTCTTATTCTGTATGTATGGACTCTGCACAGTACTACTTCTCTTGTCCTGTATGTCGGGTGTAATTCTCAGTATCTGTTCTTATTCTGTATGTATGGACTCTGCACAGTACCACTTCTCTTGTCCTGTATGTCGGGTGTAATTCTCGGTATCTGTTCTTATTCTGTATGTATGGACTCTGCACAGTACTACTTCTCTTGTCCTGTATGTCGGGTGTAATTCTCAGTATCTGTTCTTATTCTGTATGTATGGACTCTGCACAGTACTACTTCTCTTGTCCTGTATGTCGGGTGTAATTCTCGGTATCTCTTCTTATTCTGTATGTATGGACTCTGCACAGTACTACTTCTCCTGTCCTGTATGTCGGGTGTAATTCTCGGTATCTCTTCTTATTCTGTATGTATGGACTCTGCACAGTACTACTTCTCCTGTCCTGTATGTCGGGTGTAATTCTCGGTATCTCTTCTTATTCTGTATGTATGGACTCTGCACAGTACTACTTCTCTTGTCCTGTACGTCGGGTGTAATTCTCGGTATCTGTTCTTATTCTGTATGTATGGACTCTGCACAGTACCACTTCTCCTGTCCTGTATGTCGGGTGTAATTCTCGGTATCTGTTCTTATTCTGTATGTATGGACTCTGCACAGTACTACTTCTCTTGTCCTGTATGTCGGGTGTAATTCTCAGTATCTGTTCTTATTCTGTATGTATGGACTCTGCACAGTACTACTTCTCTTGTCCTGTATGTCGGGTGTAATTCTCGGTATCTGTTCTTATTCTGTATGTATGGACTCTGCACAGTACTACTTCTCCTGTCCTGTATGTCGGGTGTAATTCTCGGTATCTGTTCTTATTCTGTATGTATGGACTCTGCACAGTACTACTTCTCCTGTCCTGTATGTCGGGTGTAATTCTCGGTATCTGTTCTTATTCTGTATGTATGGACTCTGCACAGTACTACTTCTCCTGTCCTGTATGTCGGGTGTAATTCTCGGTATCTGTCCTTATTCTGTATGTATGGACTCTGCACAGTACTACTTCTCTTGTCCTGTATGTCGGGTGTAATTCTCAGTATCTGTTCTTATTCTGTATGTATGGACTCTGCACAGTACTACTTCTCTTGTCCTGTATGTCGGGTGTAATTCTCGGTATCTGTTCTTATTCTGTATGTATGGACTCTGCACAGTACTACTTCTCCTGTCCTGTATGTCGGGTGTAATTCTCGGTATCTCTCCTTATTCTGTATGTATGGACTCTGCACAGTACTACTTCTCCTGTCCTGTATGTCGGGTGTAATTCTCGGTATCTCTTCTTATTCTGTATGTATGGACTCTGCACAGTACTACTTCTCTTGTCCTGTATGTCGGGTGTAATTCTCGGTATCTGTTCTTATTCTGTATGTATGGACTCTGCACAGTACCACTTCTCCTGTCCTGTATGTCGGGTGTAATTCTCGGTATCTGTTCTTATTCTGTATGTATGGACTCTGCACAGTACTACTTCTCTTGTCCTGTATGTCGGGTGTAATTCTCGGTATCTGTTCTTATTCTGTATGTATGGACTCTGCACAGTACTACTTCTCTTGTCCTGTATGTCGGGTGTAATTCTCAGTATCTGTCCTTATTCTGTATGTATGGACTCTGCACAGTACTACTTCTCTTGTCCTGTATGTCGGGTGTAATTCTCGGTATCTGTTCTTATTCTGTATGTATGGACTCTGCACAGTACTACTTCTCCTGTCCTGTATGTCGGGTGTAATTCTCGGTATCTCTTCTTATTCTGTATGTATGGACTCTGCACAGTACTACTTCTCTTGTCCTGTATGTCGGGTGTAATTCTCAGTATCTCTTCTTATTCTGTATGTATGGACTCTGCACAGTACTACTTCTCTTGTCCTGTATGTCGGGTGTAATTCTCGGTATCTCTTCTTATTCTGTATGTATGGACTCTGCACAGTACTACTTCTCTTGTCCTGTATGTCGGGTGTAATTCTCAGTATCTGTCCTTATTCTGTATGTATGGACTCTGCACAGTACTACTTCTCTTGTCCTGTATGTCGGGTGTAATTCTCAGTATCTGTTCTTATTCTGTATGTATGGACTCTGCACAGTACTACTTCTCCTGTCCTGTATGTCGGGTGTAATTCTCTGTATCTCTTCTTATTCTGTATGTATGGACTCTGCACAGTACTACTTCTCTTGTCCTGTATGTCGGGTGTAATTCTCGGTATCTGTTCTTATTCTGTATGTATGGACTCTGCACAGTACCACTTCTCCTGTCCTGTATGTCGGGTGTAATTCTCGGTATCTGTTCTTATTCTGTATGTATGGACTCTGCACAGTACTACTTCTCTTGTCCTGTATGTCGGGTGTAATTCTCGGTATCTGTTCTTATTCTGTATGTATGGACTCTGCACAGTACTACTTCTCTTGTCCTGTATGTCGGGTGTAATTCTCAGTATCTCTTCTTATTCTGTATGTATGGACTCTGCACAGTACTACTTCTCTTGTCCTGTATGTCGGGTGTAATTCTCGGTATCTCTTCTTATTCTGTATGTATGGACTCTGCACAGTACTACTTCTCTTGTCCTGTATGTCGGGTGTAATTCTCAGTATCTGTTCTTATTCTGTATGTATGGACTCTGCACAGTACTACTTCTCTTGTCCTGTATGTCGGGTGTAATTCTCAGTATCTGTTCTTATTCTGTATGTATGGACTCTGCACAGTACTACTTCTCCTGTCCTGTATGTCGGGTGTAATTCTCAGTATCTGTTCTTATTCTGTATGTATGGACTCTGCACAGTACTACTTCTCTTGTCCTGTATGTCGGGTGTAATTCTCGGTATCTGTTCTCATTCTGTATGTATGGACTCTGCACAGTACTACTTCTCTTGTCCTGTATGTCGGGTGTAATTCTCAGTATCTGTCCTTATTCTGTATGTATGGACTCTGCACAGTACTACTTCTCCTGTCCTGTATGTCGGGTGTAATTCTCGGTATCTGTTCTTATTCTGTATGTATGGACTCTGCACAGTACTACTTCTCTTGTCCTGTATGTCGGGTGTAATTCTCGGTATCTCTTCTTATTCTGTATGTATGGACTCTGCACAGTACTACTTCTCTTGTCCTGTATGTCGGGTGTAATTCTCGGTATCTGTTCTTATTCTGTATGTATGGACTCTGCACAGTACTACTTCTCTTGTCCTGTATGTCGGGTGTAATTCTCAGTATCTGTCCTTATTCTGTATGTATGGACTCTGCACAGTACTACTTCTCCTGTCCTGTATGTCGGGTGTAATTCTCGGTATCTGTTCTTATTCTGTATGTATGGACTCTGCACAGTACCACTTCTCTTGTCCTGTATGTCGGGTGTAATTCTCGGTATCTCTTCTTATTCTGTATGTATGGACTCTGCACAGTACTACTTCTCCTGTCCTGTATGTCGGGTGTAATTCTCGGTATCTCTTCTTATTCTGTATGTATGGACTCTGCACAGTACTACTTCTCCTGTCCTGTATGTCGGGTGTAATTCTCAGTATCTGTTCTTATTCTGTATGTATGGACTCTGCACAGTACTACTTCTCTTGTCCTGTATGTCGGGTGTAATTCTCGGTATCTGTTCTTATTCTGTATGTATGGACTCTGCACAGTACTACTTCTCTTGTCCTGTATGTCGGGTGTAATTCTCGGTATCTGTTCTTATTCTGTATGTATGGACTCTGCACAGTACTACTTCTCCTGTCCTGTATGTCGGGTGTAATTCTCAGTATCTGTTCTTATTCTGTATGTATGGACTCTGCACAGTACTACTTCTCTTGTCCTGTATGTCGGGTGTAATTCTCGGTATCTGTTCTTATTCTGTATGTATGGACTCTGCACAGTACTACTTCTCCTGTCCTGTATGTCGGGTGTAATTCTCGGTATCTCTTCTTATTCTGTATGTATGGACTCTGCACAGTACTACTTCTCTTGTCCTGTATGTCGGGTGTAATTCTCGGTATCTCTTCTTATTCTGTATGTATGGACTCTGCACAGTACTACTTCTCTTGTCCTGTATGTCGGGTGTAATTCTCGGTATCTCTTCTTATTCTGTATGTATGGACTCTGCACAGTACTACTTCTCTTGTCCTGTATGTCGGGTGTAATTCTCGGTATCTCTTCTTATTCTGTATGTATGGACTCTGCACAGTACTACTTCTCCTGTCCTGTATGTCGGGTGTAATTCTCGGTATCTGTTCTTATTCTGTATGTATGGACTCTGCACAGTACTACTTCTCTTGTCCTGTATGTCGGGTGTAATTCTCAGTATCTCTTCTTATTCTGTATGTATGGACTCTGCACAGTACTACTTCTCTTGTCCTGTATGTCGGGTGTAATTCTCAGTATCTGTTCTTATTCTGTATGTATGGAGTCTGCACAGTACCACTTCTCCTGCCCTGTATGTCGGGTGTAATTCTCAGTATCTCTTCTTATTCTGTATGTATGGACTCTGCACAGTACTACTTCTCCTGTCCTGTATGTCGGGTGTAATTCTCGGTATCTGTTCTTATTCTGTATGTATGGACTCTGCACAGTACTACTTCTCTTGTCCTGTATGTCGGGTGTAATTCTCGGTATCTCTTCTTATTCTGTATGTATGGACTCTGCACAGTACTACTTCTCTTGTCCTGTATGTCGGGTGTAATTCTCAGTATCTGTTCTTATTCTGTATGTATGGACTCTGCACAGTACTACTTCTCCTGTCCTGTATGTCGGGTGTAATTCTCGGTATCTCTTCTTATTCTGTATGTATGGACTCTGCACAGTACTACTTCTCTTGTCCTGTATGTCGGGTGTAATTCTCAGTATCTGTTCTTATTCTGTATGTATGGACTCTGCACAGTACTACTTCTCTTGTCCTGTATGTCGGGTGTAATTCTCAGTATCTCTCCTTATTCTGTATGTATGGACTCTGCACAGTACTACTTCTCTTGTCCTGTATGTCGGGTGTAATTCTCAGTATCTGTTCTTATTCTGTATGTATGGACTCTGCACAGTACTACTTCTCTTGTCCTGTATGTCGGGTGTAATTCTCAGTATCTCTCCTTATTCTGTATGTATGGACTCTGCACAGTACTACTTCTCTTGTCCTGTATGTCGGGTGTAATTCTCAGTATCTGTTCTTATTCTGTATGTATGGACTCTGCACAGTACTACTTCTCCTGTCCTGTATGTCGGGTGTAATTCTCTGTATCTCTTCTTATTCTGTATGTATGGACTCTGCACAGTACTACTTCTCTTGTCCTGTATGTCGGGTGTAATTCTCGGTATCTCTTCTTATTCTGTATGTATGGACTCTGCACAGTACTACTTCTCTTGTCCTGTATGTCGGGTGTAATTCTCGGTATCTGTTCTTATTCTGTATGTATGGACTCTGCACAGTACCACTTCTCCTGTCCTGTATGTCGGGTGTAATTCTCGGTATCTGTTCTTATTCTGTATGTATGGACTCTGCACAGTACTACTTCTCTTGTCCTGTATGTCGGGTGTAATTCTCGGTATCTGTTCTTATTCTGTATGTATGGACTCTGCACAGTACTACTTCTCTTGTCCTGTATGTCGGGTGTAATTCTCAGTATCTCTTCTTATTCTGTATGTATGGACTCTGCACAGTACTACTTCTCTTGTCCTGTATGTCGGGTGTAATTCTCGGTATCTCTTCTTATTCTGTATGTATGGACTCTGCACAGTACTACTTCTCTTGTCCTGTATGTCGGGTGTAATTCTCAGTATCTGTTCTTATTCTGTATGTATGGACTCTGCACAGTACTACTTCTCTTGTCCTGTATGTCGGGTGTAATTCTCAGTATCTGTTCTTATTCTGTATGTATGGACTCTGCACAGTACTACTTCTCCTGTCCTGTATGTCGGGTGTAATTCTCAGTATCTGTTCTTATTCTGTATGTATGGACTCTGCACAGTACTACTTCTCTTGTCCTGTATGTCGGGTGTAATTCTCGGTATCTGTTCTCATTCTGTATGTATGGACTCTGCACAGTACTACTTCTCTTGTCCTGTATGTCGGGTGTAATTCTCAGTATCTGTCCTTATTCTGTATGTATGGACTCTGCACAGTACTACTTCTCCTGTCCTGTATGTCGGGTGTAATTCTCGGTATCTGTTCTTATTCTGTATGTATGGACTCTGCACAGTACTACTTCTCTTGTCCTGTATGTCGGGTGTAATTCTCGGTATCTCTTCTTATTCTGTATGTATGGACTCTGCACAGTACTACTTCTCTTGTCCTGTATGTCGGGTGTAATTCTCGGTATCTGTTCTTATTCTGTATGTATGGACTCTGCACAGTACTACTTCTCTTGTCCTGTATGTCGGGTGTAATTCTCAGTATCTGTCCTTATTCTGTATGTATGGACTCTGCACAGTACTACTTCTCCTGTCCTGTATGTCGGGTGTAATTCTCGGTATCTGTTCTTATTCTGTATGTATGGACTCTGCACAGTACCACTTCTCTTGTCCTGTATGTCGGGTGTAATTCTCGGTATCTCTTCTTATTCTGTATGTATGGACTCTGCACAGTACTACTTCTCCTGTCCTGTATGTCGGGTGTAATTCTCGGTATCTCTTCTTATTCTGTATGTATGGACTCTGCACAGTACTACTTCTCCTGTCCTGTATGTCGGGTGTAATTCTCAGTATCTGTTCTTATTCTGTATGTATGGACTCTGCACAGTACTACTTCTCTTGTCCTGTATGTCGGGTGTAATTCTCGGTATCTGTTCTTATTCTGTATGTATGGACTCTGCACAGTACTACTTCTCTTGTCCTGTATGTCGGGTGTAATTCTCGGTATCTGTTCTTATTCTGTATGTATGGACTCTGCACAGTACTACTTCTCCTGTCCTGTATGTCGGGTGTAATTCTCAGTATCTGTTCTTATTCTGTATGTATGGACTCTGCACAGTACTACTTCTCTTGTCCTGTATGTCGGGTGTAATTCTCGGTATCTGTTCTTATTCTGTATGTATGGACTCTGCACAGTACTACTTCTCCTGTCCTGTATGTCGGGTGTAATTCTCGGTATCTCTTCTTATTCTGTATGTATGGACTCTGCACAGTACTACTTCTCTTGTCCTGTATGTCGGGTGTAATTCTCGGTATCTCTTCTTATTCTGTATGTATGGACTCTGCACAGTACTACTTCTCTTGTCCTGTATGTCGGGTGTAATTCTCGGTATCTCTTCTTATTCTGTATGTATGGACTCTGCACAGTACTACTTCTCTTGTCCTGTATGTCGGGTGTAATTCTCGGTATCTCTTCTTATTCTGTATGTATGGACTCTGCACAGTACTACTTCTCCTGTCCTGTATGTCGGGTGTAATTCTCGGTATCTGTTCTTATTCTGTATGTATGGACTCTGCACAGTACTACTTCTCTTGTCCTGTATGTCGGGTGTAATTCTCAGTATCTCTTCTTATTCTGTATGTATGGACTCTGCACAGTACTACTTCTCTTGTCCTGTATGTCGGGTGTAATTCTCAGTATCTGTTCTTATTCTGTATGTATGGACTCTGCACAGTACCACTTCTCCTGCCCTGTATGTCGGGTGTAATTCTCAGTATCTCTTCTTATTCTGTATGTATGGACTCTGCACAGTACTACTTCTCCTGTCCTGTATGTCGGGTGTAATTCTCGGTATCTGTTCTTATTCTGTATGTATGGACTCTGCACAGTACTACTTCTCTTGTCCTGTATGTCGGGTGTAATTCTCGGTATCTCTTCTTATTCTGTATGTATGGACTCTGCACAGTACTACTTCTCTTGTCCTGTATGTCGGGTGTAATTCTCAGTATCTGTTCTTATTCTGTATGTATGGACTCTGCACAGTACTACTTCTCCTGTCCTGTATGTCGGGTGTAATTCTCGGTATCTCTTCTTATTCTGTATGTATGGACTCTGCACAGTACTACTTCTCTTGTCCTGTATGTCGGGTGTAATTCTCAGTATCTGTTCTTATTCTGTATGTATGGACTCTGCACAGTACTACTTCTCTTGTCCTGTATGTCGGGTGTAATTCTCAGTATCTGTCCTTATTCTGTATGTATGGACTCTGCACAGTACTACTTCTCCTGTCCTGTATGTCGGGTGTAATTCTCAGTATCTGTTCTTATTCTGTATGTATGGACTCTGCACAGTACTACTTCTCTTGTCCTGTATGTCGGGTGTAATTCTCAGTATCTGTTCTTATTCTGTATGTATGGACTCTGCACAGTACTACTTCTCTTGTCCTGTATGTCGGGTGTAATTCTCAGTATCTGTTCTTATTCTGTATGTATGGACTCTGCACAGTACTACTTCTCTTGTCCTGTATGTTGGGTGTAATTCTCAGTATCTGTCCTTATTCTGTATGTATGGACTCTGCACAGTACTACTTCTCCTGTCCTGTATGTCGGGTGTAATTCTCGGTATCTGTCCTTATTCTGTATGTATGGACTCTGCACAGTACTACTTCTCTTGTCCTGTATGTCGGGTGTAATTCTCAGTATCTCTCCTTATTCTGTATGTATGGACTCTGCACAGTACTACTTCTCTTGTCCTGTATGTCGGGTGTAATTCTCAGTATCTCTCCTTATTCTGTATGTATGGACTCTGCACAGTACTACTTCTCTTGTCCTGTATGTCGGGTGTAATTCTCAGTATCTCTTCTTATTCTGTATGTATGGACTCTGCACAGTACTACTTCTCTTGTCCTGTATGTCGGGTGTAATTCTCAGTATCTCTTCTTATTCTGTATGTATGGACTCTGCACAGTACTACTTCTCCTGTCCTGTATGTCGGGTGTAATTCTCAGTATCTGTTCTTATTCTGTATGTATGGACTCTGCACAGTACTACTTCTCCTGTCCTGTATGTCGGGTGTAATTCTCAGTATCTCTTCTTATTCTGTATGTATGGACTCTGCACAGTACTACTTCTCTTGTCCTGTATGTCGGGTGTAATTCTCAGTATCTCTTCTTATTCTGTATGTATGGACTCTGCACAGTACTACTTCTCCTGTCCTGTATGTCGGGTGTAATTCTCAGTATCTGTTCTTATTCTGTATGTATGGACTCTGCACAGTACTACTTCTCCTGTCCTGTATGTCGGGTGTAATTCTCAGTATCTCTTCTTATTCTGTATGGATGGAGATTTTTATTTGTATAAACAAAACAAGATACATAATAACAGACGGTCTTAAAATCGCATAAATACAACAATTACTGACATGTTATTTAGATCAAAAACTTAGCAGGTAAAAAGAGGCATCAATAGGAAAATATCACAATAAGACTCCTGCCCATAAGTTTGAACTTCTCCAACTTTTCCTCATCTCCAAACACTTTATCCATCGGAGGTCAGATAACACTAAACCTGCA
Source organism: Rana muscosa (assembly GCA_029206835.1). Lineage (NCBI taxonomy): Eukaryota > Metazoa > Chordata > Amphibia > Anura > Ranidae > Rana > Rana muscosa. The sequence continues at coordinate 496,927,572 of CM055127.1, forward strand.
ATCTTCCTAGGGATAAACTGTTCATTATGCATGGCTACTCTAGTCCTCGCATGCCATTGGTAGTACTTGACTACGGTGATGATCATGTACGTTGTCCCTCTGTCTATATTGTGTATTGTTGGGGGGGCACCATAGAGCCTGTCTGAGCAACTTAGGTTTTCCAACCTTTGGATCCCGACTCCGGCAGCTACTTCCTTCCAGACTTCACGGCTTCCCCAACAATCCACCAAGAAATGCTCCATGGACTCCTCCTGATTACAGCCCAAAGGGCAGACTCTTTCAGATGCGGCCAGACCTTTCATATTCCCCCTCACATACATTTTCCCATGGAGAGACAGCCAGGCAATGTCATGAAACTTTAGGGGTAATCTGGGGCTATTCAGCAACTTTAAGCTTTCCTCCATAAGAGCCGTAGTGCAGTCTCTGAGTACAAGTGGAGAACAGAAAAAGGTCCTACAAATCCTCTGGTATAACAATTTCCTTGAGTTATTTTCAAGGTAGGATTTCTCAATCCCCCACCTCCTCAGAGACTTCAGAGCTGAGTCCAGATATGGTGGGAGATAACCCTGAGTACATCTCTTCCTCTTGAGAGAACCGCCCCGCATCCAGGACTCTGCACGAGGCAATATCCAGGCCCTAACACTGTTTACCCACGGAGGGCCAACACTGGAGTCCAAGCACCCAAAATTAACTTTAAGGAAAAGAGAGTCAAAAAACACCTTCGGGTTTATCATATTCAGCCCCCCCTCTTTCCTCAGCAGGTAAGTAACCCCTCTTTTTATTGGATTCAGTCTATTACCCCAGAAGAGCTGAAAAAACAGACTGAAGAGCCTTGCAGAGAAAGATTCCGGCAGCGGAAAAACCATAGAGACATACAGAAAGATAGGAATTAAGTACGTTTTCAACATTGTGACCCTCTCTCTGTAGGTCAGCTTGCAATTCTTCCATCGCTGAACCTTTGCATTCCCAGCATCCAATTTCTCCTCCCAATTTAGCCTGGCATTATCTTCCCTTCCAAACTTAACCCCTAAGATCTTAAGACAACTTGAAGCTATTGCAAACTGGGGCAGATCAAAATCTGGATCACCCTGCAGTGTCCAGAGAGCTTCACTCTTCTCAAGGTTGACAAGAGACCCAGAGGCCTCAGAGTAAGCTCCAATGGAAGCTGCTAGCAACTGGGCCTCATGGGAGGCAGACACCACTACAGTGACATCATCTGCATAAGCGAATACGGATAGGGCCGAGGCATGGGGCACAGGTACACAGGAATCCACACTCCTGCAGCGATCTTAAAAAAGGATCAATGGCAAAAACATATAAGAGGGGACTCAAGGGGCAACCCTGCCTCACCCCAGCCTCAACCCCAAAGGTACCGCCCCGCCACCCATTGATAAGTGGAAAGCTCTCAGCCTTCCAGTATAAAGTCCTCAGCCAATCGACAAATAACCTCGGGATGCCATACTTTAACAAAGTCGCCCACAGATACCCATGGTCAACCCTGTCAAAGGCTTTAGCTTGGTCTAAACTCACCATATACTTCCCGTGCCTAAGAACCTTACACCTCTCAAAAGCTTCCCTTAAAGAAATGAGAGCCCCAAAAATATTCCGCCCTTTTACCGTGCCATACTGACAGTCTGTCAACAGTGCTGGAGAAAAACACTTCAACCTAGAAAATAATATTTTTGCCAGAATTTTACGGTCTACATTCAAAAGGGCTATAGGCCTCCAGTTCTTGACGTCATTAGGTTCTCTGCCCTTGAACAGCAGAACTAAGGATGATACTCTCATGGATGGAGGCATCAGGCGTTTCCCCAAACAACTTTTAAACACATCCACCAGAATCGGAGCTAGGAGCTCTTTAAACTTCTTATAAAATTCGGCTGTAATGCCATCGGGTCCTGGTGCCTTCTTTTGACGTAATTTGTCAATAGCCTCCCTAACTTCCTCCACCGTTATTTCTGCTGTCAAAGGAGAAAAGTCCAAATCATCCACAACAGGACCTGGAACTGCCTCTAAGAACTGTGCCATCTTCTCCCTATCCAAATCCTTCTCCCGAAACAAGTCAGCATAGTATGATCTTACTACTCCCAGAATACCCTCCTGAGACTCCTGCACAATCCCCTGGGAATCCTTCAGGCCCGTTATTAATTTTCTAGTCACCTTGTCTCTGCAATTTTCAAAGGGATCAGGTGTCCCTGGGGATCCATAATCCCGTTCAAATACTAGGGAGTTGTATCTGCTATATTGATATTGGCTTAGCTCAGATTTTACTTGATCAATTTTTCTCCCTGCCCCTAACCCACCTGAATAAAGCAGTTCCAACTCTTTCCGCAGCCTGAGATAATGACTATATCTACTTCTTCCCATTCTAGCCGACAACTTCCTCAAGAGAGAAGAGATGTCCTTTTTAACATCCTCCCACCAGTCGGCAGTACAGTCATAGAAGTCTAGTCTCTCTGAATGATGTTGTAAGAGGTTCTGTACTTGTTGCTGAACAGACGCATCTTCCAAAAGATTGGAGTTGAGCCTCCATAGCCCCCTGCCCATATCAGGATGCTTACAGGTTCCCAGGCAAAAGTAGAGGGCCGCATGATCTGAGTAAGGTACCAGCTTCTCACTCATATTGGTCACCAATTCCATAGGACTTACCAGTGCCATATCTAGTCTGCTTTTTATATTACCACGAAAGAAGGTGAAGCCTGGCTTCCTGCCATTTTGTGCAAAAACATCACTTAACCCGGTCTGTAAAATAATACGATTAAGGACTTTGGAGTCACTACCCACCACTCTACCAGAAGAACGGTCACTTAGTGTCCTAGTGACATTAAAGTCTCCTACCATAACCACAGGGACTGATGTAAAAAGATATGATTTCACATCATTAAATAACCCAATTCTTCCTGATATTGTTTGAGGCCCATATATGTTAATTAATCGGAGTCTCCTGCCATGGATTGTTACTTCCAATATAAGACATCTTCCCATTGACACCTCAGTGAGTCTGTGCACCGTCACATCCTTAGTATTAAAAAGGATGGCAACACCCGCATAAGACTCCACAGCCAAGGACCAAAATGAGGGTCCCGTGTGCCACTCCCTCTCAGCCTCCCGCATGAGTCCAACAGATGTTAGATGTGTCTCTTGTAAAAAATAGACATCAGAATCCAGGTACCTGAGGTGTTCAAAAACTGCATGCCTTGTCCTCCTATTTTTAATGCTGTTCACATTACTGGAGACAATGTTTAGAGAAAAACCTGCCATCACAGCAAAGAGGAGAAAAAATAAGACCCCCATCATTATAAGTCCGAATCGGAGTCACTCTGCCGACTACCAGTTTCCATATCAGATTCTGCAGATACAGGATCAGGGGGCGGGCGCCTTTTAGTGGGCGGGTCATCCTCTGAGCCAGTCGCATACTCCTTTTCCACTCTTTTTAATTCCTGCTCCAGTTCATGGGCCTCTAGAGAATAGGAATCGGCGTCCGAATCTGATAACGCTTCATACCTATTGGTAGTAACTGTCGTACCCACTTCTGGTGCCCCTTTCACTTTTTTAGCTGGCTTCTGCACTAATGTCCAGTCACTTTCGGGTTTACGGCTGGTTTTGTCTTTTTTATTCCTCCTCTTCTGACCAGTGATCTTCACAGAGACAGGAACAGAAGAAGAGTGTGCGGCCGGCTGCTCCTCAGCCTGCTGAACACTGTCCGCCCGCCCGGGGGTAGTCTCCTGGACCTCTCCGCCCACCTCCTCCCTAGTCACTGCAGCCCCATTCATTAAGGCCTCCTCCTCTAGTCCATCTGCTGCAGCCAACAATTCACTGTCTGCAGAATCCCCATTCATATTATGGAAGGCCTCCGGGCAATCCCTGTGGAAATGGCCAAACCTTCCACATAGATTGCACTTAACCGTCTCGCAGGTAGAACTGATGTGGCCGACCCCCCCACAGAGATTACACTTCAAGATGGAGCAAACGCTCGCCACATGGCCAGATTTCCCACATTTGAAGCATAACCTGGGCTGACCTGCATAGAAGCAAACTCCTCTCTCCCGCCCAATGAAAAAGGAGTTTGGCAGGTGATGGGAGACATTGTTAGTTTGCCTCAACTTGACAAGAACCCTCCAACCCCCCGTCCAGATCTCATCACTGTCTTTAGTTTTTGTCAACTCAGAAACCATCTCACAATGTCTTCTAAGCCAGATGACAATATCCTGGGGGGGCACAGACTCATTCCAGAAAATGATGCTAACATTTGCCGTGTCAGGTTTGGAGATGGGAATAAAGATGAAATTCCTCCAACCCTCTTTATCCCGCAACCCACTGAAGCTGGCCCAAAATTTGTCTAAGTCAGACATGAGCTTAAAGCTGACATCATAACCTCGTCTGTCAGGGAGATTGATGACTGCCAGTATGTCTGCAGGCGCAAACCCCATCTGCTGACACAGCAACTCCCTTACTACAAACCTCCGATCAGGGAGCTCCTCTCTGGAACCCCTATGCTTAAATCTGACCACATTCCTCCTCTTAAAGGCCTGACCAGTATAATTGTTACTGGAAGAAAACGAAGGGGACCCGCGGCTCCAGGCATTCCGAGGAGGGACATGACCAGATGGACCAGCATTCCCCTGTGGAGCAGGTGGTGGGTCCACCACAGGGGGGGAGTCCTGAGGGTTATTCTGAGCTGACTCCTCCATCACTATATTCTCAGAGTTCTCTGACTGCTGATGACCCCATTCAGATATACCAGCATTAGTATCAACATTATTCACCACATCAATATTAGTGACATCATCACTGCACATCATGTCATTACTAGCAGCATCATTACTAGTTACCCCAGTATTAGTCCCGCCATGATCACCAGTCTCCCCAACATGGATCCCACCATGAACACCAGTCCCCCCAGCATGGCTCCCACCATGAACACCAGTCACCCCAGCATGGATCCCACCATGAACACCAGTCCCCCTAGCATGGATCCCACCATGAACACCAGTCCCCCCAGCATGGCTCCCACCATGAACACCAGTCACCCCAGCATGGATCCCACCATGAACACCAGTCCCCCCAGCATGGCTCACACCATGAACACCAGTCCCCCCAGCATGGCTCACACCATGAACACCAGTCCCCTCAGCATGGCTCACACCATGAGTACTGGTGGCAGCAGCACTGTTCTCACAATCCATGTGCTGGGAGTCCACCATGTCACTCCTCTGAGTCTCCTGTACTGTGAATGTCTGCTGGGTTGAACTGACGCTCCCACTATCCCCCAGAGCTGGAAGTCCAGCAGGAAAATCTGCCCCAACCTGGTGTTGCTCCTCACTGTCCTCCAGAGGCTGCACAGTCTTCCCTTCAGGAGACACCTTTGGTGGCAGGGTGCGCTGGACTGGCTCCCCAGAGTCTGACTCTGTAGAGGATTCAATCCTCACACTCAATGCCGCCTCAAATCGATCACGATTGCGGTACACCTCCCCCACTGGTCCCAGTTCTTCCAAAGTAGCATCAATGTCCCTTGATACACCGGCCAGTTCAATGCCCAGGGAGTTCAATTTGCTGTCATATAACATTTCCTTTCTGGGGTTGGCAGCTTTAAGTCTATAGACAGAGTCAATCTGCTTCTGGATCCTAGTCTTGGCTTTCCTCAGGGACTCTATTTGTTTTACCAGGGAAGGAATTTTATCAGCCAGGTGCAGCGCAGGTTCAGGCTTTAACCTTTTCTTCTTTGCAGCTGCAGGACGCTTGAAATCCTGATCCACCTTCCCATTACTGGTACTGGGCTGAGGGTTTCTACTGGGTGTAGATGGTTTCACTGGGGCAGATTGTGGAAAATTATTACCACCCTCCTCTTTATTCTGCTGTGGCTTAGAGCGCGATGAACGTCTCTGGCTGCTGCCCACCATTACACTCTGCTGTAAGTTCTCTTTAATTGTTTTCTGTTCTAAGGAAGTTCTGGAATTTTTGCGAGGAGTACTGGGAGAAACCAATGTCTCTGCTCCACTCTGCTGAGCTTGCTGTGGTTGTAATGGCTGACTGTCTTGGATCATGCTTCCAGAAACTGGACTAGACTGGGTGACATTGGTATGTTGCTGCACTGAATGAGCCCCACTCTGCGGGGTTTGCCTTGTCTGTAATGACTGGCTGGATTGGGTTGCCTTTCCAGAGCTTGGACTGTGCTGTACAATAACATGTCGCTGTACTGACTGAGCTGCACTGTGCTGGGCTTGCTGGGCCTGCAATGGCTGGCTGGACTGAGAACTCTTTTGCTGAACAACATTACCAGACTTCCTCTTATCTGTACAATCGGTACTTTCCACACAAACATTTCCATGTCTACTTACAGTCCCTGCAAGTGTCTTTCCATTCCCAGAGCTCCGTCCTCCTGCTTCACCACCAACCACAGCTTCACCTGACAGTCCTTGTGTAGGCCCAAAAGCCTGGGACTCTCCTGGGAGAGATCCCAGCCCAGGGGAGCCCAACCCTGGGCTTGTTCCAGACATCAGAGCAGCTCAGCACCACACAGGCTTCAGCTGCTGCACAAGCAGCCACACCCTCTGCACAGTACTACTTCTCCTGTCCTGTATGTCGGGTGTAATTCTCAGTATCTGTTCTTATTCTGTATGTATGGACTCTGCACAGTACTACTTCTCTTGTCCTGTATGTCGGGTGTAATTCTCGGTATCTGTTCTTATTCTGTATGTATGGACTCTGCACAGTACTACTTCTCCTGTCCTGTATGTCGGGTGTAATTCTCGGTATCTCTTCTTATTCTGTATGTATGGACTCTGCACAGTACTACTTCTCTTGTCCTGTATGTCGGGTGTAATTCTCGGTATCTCTTCTTATTCTGTATGTATGGACTCTGCACAGTACTACTTCTCTTGTCCTGTATGTCGGGTGTAATTCTCGGTATCTCTTCTTATTCTGTATGTATGGACTCTGCACAGTACTACTTCTCTTGTCCTGTATGTCGGGTGTAATTCTCGGTATCTCTTCTTATTCTGTATGTATGGACTCTGCACAGTACTACTTCTCCTGTCCTGTATGTCGGGTGTAATTCTCGGTATCTGTTCTTATTCTGTATGTATGGACTCTGCACAGTACTACTTCTCTTGTCCTGTATGTCGGGTGTAATTCTCAGTATCTCTTCTTATTCTGTATGTATGGACTCTGCACAGTACTACTTCTCTTGTCCTGTATGTCGGGTGTAATTCTCAGTATCTGTTCTTATTCTGTATGTATGGACTCTGCACAGTACCACTTCTCCTGCCCTGTATGTCGGGTGTAATTCTCAGTATCTCTTCTTATTCTGTATGTATGGACTCTGCACAGTACTACTTCTCCTGTCCTGTATGTCGGGTGTAATTCTCGGTATCTGTTCTTATTCTGTATGTATGGACTCTGCACAGTACTACTTCTCTTGTCCTGTATGTCGGGTGTAATTCTCGGTATCTCTTCTTATTCTGTATGTATGGACTCTGCACAGTACTACTTCTCTTGTCCTGTATGTCGGGTGTAATTCTCAGTATCTGTTCTTATTCTGTATGTATGGACTCTGCACAGTACTACTTCTCCTGTCCTGTATGTCGGGTGTAATTCTCGGTATCTCTTCTTATTCTGTATGTATGGACTCTGCACAGTACTACTTCTCTTGTCCTGTATGTCGGGTGTAATTCTCAGTATCTGTTCTTATTCTGTATGTATGGACTCTGCACAGTACTACTTCTCTTGTCCTGTATGTCGGGTGTAATTCTCAGTATCTGTCCTTATTCTGTATGTATGGACTCTGCACAGTACTACTTCTCCTGTCCTGTATGTCGGGTGTAATTCTCGGTATCTGTCCTTATTCTGTATGTATGGACTCTGCACAGTACTACTTCTCTTGTCCTGTATGTCGGGTGTAATTCTCAGTATCTCTTCTTATTCTGTATGTATGGACTCTGCACAGTACTACTTCTCTTGTCCTGTATGTCGGGTGTAATTCTCGGTATCTGTTCTTATTCTGCATGTATGTACTCTGCACAGTACTACTTCTCCTGTCCTGTATGTCGGGTGTAATTCTCGGTATCTCTTCTTATTCTGTATGTATGGACTCTGCACAGTACTACTTCTCCTGTCCTGTATGTCGGGTGTAATTCTCGGTATCTCTTCTTATTCTGTATGTATGGACTCTGCACAGTACTACTTCTCTTGTCCTGTATGTCGGGTGTAATTCTCGGTATCTGTTCTTATTCTGTATGTATGGACTCTGCACAGTACTACTTCTCTTGTCCTGTATGTCGGGTGTAATTCTCGGTATCTGTTCTTATTCTGTATGTATGGACTCTGCACAGTACTACTTCTCCTGTCCTGTATGTCGGGTGTAATTCTCGGTATCTCTTCTTATTCTGTATGTATGGACTCTGCACAGTACTACTTCTCTTGTCCTGTATGTCGGGTGTAATTCTCGGTATCTGTTCTTATTCTGTATGTATGGACTCTGCACAGTACTACTTCTCTTGTCCTGTATGTCGGGTGTAATTCTCGGTATCTGTTCTTATTCTGTATGTATGGACTCTGCACAGTACTACTTCTCCTGTGCTGTATGTCGGGTGTAATTCTCGGTATCTGTTCTTATTCTGTATGTATGGACTCTGCACAGTACTACTTCTCCTGTCCTGTATGTCGGGTGTAATTCTCGGTATCTCTTCTTATTCTGTATGTATGGACTCTGCACAGTACTACTTCTCTTGTCCTGTATGTCGGGTGTAATTCTCAGTATCTGTTCTTATTCTGTATGTATGGACTCTGCACAGTACTACTTCTCTTGTCCTGTATGTCGGGTGTAATTCTCGGTATCTGTTCTTATTCTGTATGTATGGACTCTGCACAGTACTACTTCTCTTGTCCTGTATGTCGGGTGTAATTCTCGGTATCTCTTCTTATTCTGTATGTATGGACTCTGCACAGTACTACTTCTCCTGTCCTGTATGTTGGGTGTAATTCTCAGTATCTCTTCTTATTCTGTATGTATGGACTCTGCACAGTACTACTTCTCCTGTCCTGTATGTCGGGTGTAATTCTCGGTATCTCTTCTTATTCTGTATGTATGGACTCTGCACAGTACTACTTCTCTTGTCCTGTATGTCGGGTGTAATTCTCGGTATCTGTTCTTATTCTGTATGTATGGACTCTGCACAGTACTACTTCTCTTGTCCTGTATGTCGGGTGTAATTCTCGGTATCTGTTCCTATTCTGTATGTATGGACAGTGGTACTGTGGGGGGAGGGGGATGACGACACTCAGGCAGGTTTTCGGATCTATGTGATCGATCGTTCCTCCCAGAGATCTTCACCCAATCACACCAGGAATGTCCAGGTGGGAGGGTCCTCCTGTCATTGGGCATCCCAAGGAAAGACACAGATCCCTGATGAGGGCCCCCTATGGCTCTATGGCACCTCTATTGTGTGAGTCTTGGGGTCCAGCACTAGGAGCCTTGATTGGTAATAATGTAACATGTCTCCGATCTCCAACCGTCTTCCAAATTATATCTCCAGTTTCCAACCAGTGCAGAGTCTCTGACCATCGCTTTGGGGGGTGTCTGTAGCCTCTGACCATCTCTTTGGGGGGTGTCTGTAGCCTCTGACCATCGCTTTGGGGGGTGTCTGTAGTCTCTGACCATCTCTTTGGGGGGTGTCTGTAGCCTCTGACCATCTCTTTGGGGGGTGTCTGTAGTCTCTGACCATCGCTTTGGGGGGTGTCTGTAGCCTCTGACCATCTCTTTGGGGGGTGTCTGTAGCCTCTGACCATCGCTTTGGGGGGTGTCTGTAGCCTCTGACCATCGCTTTGGGGGGTGTCTGTAGCCTCTGACCATCTCTTTGGGGGGTGTCTGTAGCCTCTGACCATCGCTTTGGGGGGTGTCTGTAGCCTCTGACCATCTCTTTGGGGGGTGTCTGTAGCCTCTGACCATCGCTTTGGGGGGTGTCTGTAGCCTCTGACCATCTCTTTGGGGGGTGTCTGTAGCCTCTGACCATCTCTTTGGGGGGTGTCTGTAGCCTCTGACCAGCTCTTGGATGGAAAGATAGAAGAATGGGAGGATTGGATGGAAAGATAGAAGAATGGGAGGATTGGATGGAAAGATAGAAGAATGGGAGGATTGGATGGAAAGATAGAAGAATGGGAGGATTGGATGGAAAGATAGAAGAATGGGAGGATTGGATGGAAAGATAGAAGAATGGGAGGATTGGATGGAAAGATAGAAGAATGGGAGGATTGGATGGATGGAGAGGTAAATGGATAAGATGTAAGTTATTAGTAGTGATGCTTTCACAATCCAGACCAGGATCCTATGTGTTGAGTCCCAGGTGTGGCCTCCCTTCCCATTATTCTCCGCCCTCTCTTAGTTCAGGTAAGTCCCAGGTGTGGCCTCCCTTCCCATTATTCTCCGCCCTCTCTTAGTTCAGGTAAGTCCCAGGTGTGGCCTCCCTTCCCATTATTCTCCGCCCCTCTCTTAGTTCAGGTAAGTCCCAGGTGTGGCCTCCCTTCCCATTATTCTCCACCCCTCTCTTAGTTCAGGTAAGTCCCAGGTGTGGCCTCCCTTCCCATTATTCTCCACCCCTCTCTTAGTTCAGGTAAGTCCCAGGTGTGGCCTCCCTTCCCATTATTCTCCGCCCCCCTCTTAGTTCAGGTAAGTCCCAGGTGTGGCCTCCCTTCCCATTATTCTCCACCCCTCTCTTAGTTCAGGTAAGTCCCAGGTGTGGCCTCCCTTCCCATTATTCACCACCCCTCTCTTAGTTCAGGTAAGTCCCAGGTGTGGCCTCCCTTCCCATTATTCTCCACCCCTCTCTTAGTTCAGGTAAGTCCCAGGTGTGGCCTCCCTTCCCATTATTCTCCACCCCTCTCTTAGTCCAGGTAAGTCCCAAGTGTGGCCTCCCTTCCCATTATTCTCCACCCCTCTCTTAGTTCAGGTAAGTCCCAGGTGTGGCCTCCCTTCCCATTATTCTCCACCCCTCTCTTAGTTCAGGTAAGTCCCAGGTGTGGCCTCCCTTCCCATTATTCTCCACCCCTCTCTTAGTTCAGGTAAGTCCCAAGTGTGGCCTCCCTTCCCATTATTCTCCACCCCTCTCTTAGTTCAGATAAGTCCCAAGTGTGGCCTCCCTTCCCATTATTCTCCACCCCTCTCTTAGTTCAGGTAAGTCCCAAGTGTGGCCTCCCTTCCCATTATTCTCCACCCCTCTCTTAGTTCAGATAAGTCCCAAGTGTGGCCTCCCTTCCCATTATTCTCCGCCCCTCTCTTAGTCCAGGTAAGTCCCAAGTGTGGCCTCCCTTCCCATTATTCTCCGCCCCTCTCTTAGTTCAGATAAGTCCCAAGTGTGGCCTCCCTTCCCATTATTCTCCACCCCTCTCTTAGTTCAGATAAGTCCCAAGTGTGGCCTCCCTTCCCATTATTCTCCACCCCTCTCTTAGTTCAGATAAGTCCCAAGTGTGGCCTCCCTTCCCATTATTCTCCGCCCCTCTCTTAGTCCAGGTAAGTCCCAAGTGTGGCCTCCCTTCCCATTATTCTCCGCCCCTCTCTTAGTTCAGATAAGTCCCAAGTGTGGCCTCCCTTCCCATTATTCTCCACCCCTCTCTTAGTTCAGATAAGTCCCAAGTGTGGCCTCCCTTCCCATTATTCTCCGCCCCTCTCTTAGTTCAGGTAAGTCCCAGGTGTGGCCTCCCTTCCCATTATTCTCCGCCCCTCTCTTAGTTCAGGTAAGTCCCAGGTGTGGCCTCCCTTCCCATTATTCTCCACCCCTCTCTTAGTCCAGGTAAGTCCCAAGTGTGGCCTCCCTTCCCATTATTCTCCACCCCTCTCTTAGTTCAGGTAAGTCCCAGGTGTGGCCTCCCTTCCCATTATTCTCCACCCCTCTCTTAGTTCAGGTAAGTCCCAGGTGTGGCCTCCCTTCCCATTATTCTCCACCCCTCTCTTAGTTCAGGTAAGTCCCAGGTGTGGCCTCTCTTCCCCTCATTCTCCATTCAGCTCTTAGTGACAGAGGGGTCATCATTGGGTCCTGGTCACCAGTGGGGGCGGCCGTAGAATATGGTGTCCCCGCGGTGTCCTGGTAACACATTCCTGAGTATCGGCATGTGGTGTAAAACATTTATCACACAATAATGTTCTGGTTGCTGATTAACCCTTTATCTTCACCCTGACCCCGGATGAGACTGATAAACATTCTGTTCCCATAGCAATCACCAAACCTGCCAGGAGATCAAAGCTTTGGCCGATCTGTACAATGCACCAAACTATTGTCCCCAATCACACAGTGAGGGTCCGGAGGTTGGTGCTCAGACTCCTTCACATACCAGAGCTGAACCTCTGACTCCATTCCTTCCTGAGGAGCCCCTGGCATTGGGTGGTGTGGTGGAGCCCCTGGCATTGGGTGGTGTGGTGAAGCCCATGATGAGCTGAACCTCTGACTCCATTCCTTCCTGAGGAGCCCCCAGGCATTGGGTGGTGTGGTGGAGCCCCTGGCATTGGGTGGTGTGGTGGAGCCCCTGGCATTGGGTGGTGTGGTGGAGCCCCTGGCATTGGGTGGTGTGGTGGAGCCCCTGGCATTGGGTGGTGTGGTGGAGCCCATGATGAGCTGAACCTCTGACTCCATTCCTTCCTGAGGAGCCCCCAGGCATTGGGTGGTGTGGTGGAGCCCCCAGGCATTGGGTGGTGTGGTGGAGCCCCTGGCATTGGGTGGTGTGGTGGAGCCCATGATGAGCTGAACCTCTGACTCCATTCCTTCCTGAGGAGCCCCTGGCATTGGGTGGTGTGGTGGAGCTCATGATGAGCTGAACCTCTGACTCCATTCCTTCCTGAGGAGCCCCTGGCATTGGGTGGTGTGGTGGAGCCCATGATGAGCTGAACCTCTGACTCCATTCCTTCCTGAGGAGCCCCTGGCATTGGGTGGTGTGGTGGAGCCCATGATGGAGGCTGTCCATGGACACCCAATGGCTGCATCAACTATGGCGGTGCTGATTATGCTGAACTGCACAGACCTGGCATCAATCATCCCGGGGGGGCATGCATGGGAACACATGTGACATATTTACATCCCCGGGGGGGGGGGGCATATGTGGGAACACACGTGATACGTCCCTGGGGGGCTCCAGGAACTCTGTGAGGCTGAGATCCTGTGAAGAGGAGGTGCATCATGGCAGAGCCGGGTCCCAAATGAGATGTTTGCTGAACATAGCAGAACTGCGGAGCCGAGGTTTGGTAGCGATCGGCCATTTCCAGGGGGTGAAGTTGTAATTTGGTCTCCCCAATGAAACACCGACTTGGTCCCATATTCCCGCAGACAGTGCCAGAGCACAGAACGGGACCAGTACACAGGCATCAAATGTCAGCAACACACCGGGAACTCTGACAATAAGGGAACATCAAAGAGCAACAGTGGCAGCACATGGGCAATACAGTAGAGGTCAGGGTCGGGACAAGGGGTGGGCAGAAGGGGTGGATGCCCTGGGCGCAGCATGCATTTTAACGATGGGGGCACAGCAAATTTTTTATACTATGAGGCTAAAAGAATTAGTGACAGCGGCATCACTACTGGAAGCGGCAAACCGAGGAGGAGAAAGCTGGGAGGAGGTGCGGGCTGTGCTCTCTCTCCCCCTCCTCCTCATAGGTTTGCACATAATAAAGGGGGGGGGGCACAATTTGACATCTTTGCACTGGGCACTGGATGATCTTGTCCTGGCACTGATAGAGGTGCAGTCATTGCCCATCCTGCATCCCTCAACTATTACTTCTACCATTTCCAGTAGACTCCGCCTTCCTCTGAGCTCCTCCAAACATATGCCCCACCCCCAACTTTTCCAAATCTCCTCCCCCTCTTTTTTTTTTTCCCCCCATGTTTTCATTCTGGTACACAGTGTGACTGATGTTAGGACGGTGATGTCATGTCAGAGTTTTTCTTCTAAGGTCCCGTTCACACCTGAGCGACGCGTTTTTTGTGTGTGTTTTTATTTGTAGCGGCGCCATTGATTTTCAATGGGCCTCCCTCTGATCCAAAAATGCACCAAAGAAGCTCATGTACCAAATGTTGGCACCGAGCCCCGGGGCGATTGGTGCTACATGCTTTGTTGTGGTTTTTGCACGTTTTGTCATATGACAAATGCAGCAAATTTGCACCACTTTAAGAAATAATGGCGCGGCATGCACGTGGTGCGATTTGGCGTGATTCTGGAATCGCGCGATTCTGATATGCTCAAGTGTGAACGGGACCTTTGTAAAATCTATTTCCCAGTGATATTACCTGCAGATAACGTCTTTCCCTCACATTGCTGTGTACAGACGCTGACTCTGACCCTCACATTGCTGTGTACAGACGCTGACTCTGACCCTCACATTGCCGTGTACAGACGCTGACTCTGACCCTCACATTGCCGTGTACAGACGCTGACTCTGACCCTCACATTGCCGTGTACAGACGCTGACTCTGACCCTCACATTGCCGTGTACAGACGCTGACTCTGACCCTCACATTGCTGTGTACAGACGCTGACTCTGACCCTCACATTGCCGTGTACAGACGCTGACTCTGACCCTCACATTGCCGTGTACAGACGCTGACTCTGACCCTCACATTGCCGTGTACAGACGCTGACTCTGACCCTCACATTGCCGTGTACAGACGCTGACTCTGACCCTCACATTGCTGTGTACAGACGCTGACTCTGACCCTCACATTGCCGTGTACAGACGCTGACTCTGACCCTCACATTGCCGTGTACAGACGCTGACTCTGACCCTCACATTGCCGTGTACAGACGCTGACTCTGACCCTCACATTGCCGTGTACAGACGCTGACTCTGACCCTCACATTGCCGTGTACAGACGCTGACTCTGACCCTCACATTGCCGTGTACAGACGCTGACTCTGACCCTCACATTGCCGTGTACAGACGCTGACTCTGACCCTCACATTGTCATGCACAGACGCTAACTCTGATCCTCACATTGCCGTGTACAGACGCTGACTCTGACCCTCACATTGTCATGCACAGACGCTAACTCTGATCCTCACATTGCCGTGCACAGACGCTGACTCTGATCCTCACATTGCCGTGTACAGACGCTGACTCTGATCCTCACATTGCCGTGCACAGACGCTGACTCTGACCCTCACATTGCCGTGCACAGACGCTGACTCTGATCCTCACATTGCCGTGTACAGACGCTGACTCTGACCCTCACATTGCCGTGTACAGACGCTGACTCTGACCCTCACATTGCTGTGTACAGACGCTGACTCTGACCCTCACATTGCCGTGCACAGACGCTGACTCTGACCCTCACATTGCTGTGTACAGACGCTGACTCTGATCCTCACATTGCCGTGTACAGACACTGACTCTGATCCTCACATTGCCGTGTACAGACACTGACTCTGATCCTCACATTGCCGTGCACAGACGCTGACTCTGACCCTCACATTGCCGTGCACAGACGCTGACTCTGACCCTCACATTGTCGTGCACAGACGCTGACTCTGATCCTCACATTGCCGTGTACAGACGCTGACTCTGACCCTCACATTGCTGTGTACAGACGCTGACTCTGATCCTCACATTGCCGTGTACAGACGCTGACTCTGACCCTCACATTGCTGTGTACAGACGCTGACTCTGACCCTCACATTGCCGTGCACAGACGCTGACTCTGACCCTCACATTGCTGTGTACAGACGCTGACTCTGATCCTCACATTGCCGTGTACAGACGCTGACTCTGACCCTCACATTGCTGTGTACAGACGCTGACTCTGACCCTCACATTGCCGTGTACAGACGCTGACTCTGACCCTCACATTGCTGTGTACAGACGCTGACTCTGACCCTCACATTGTCATGCACAGACGCTGACTCTGATCCTCACATTGCCGTGTACAGACGCTGACTCTGACCCTCACATTGCCGTGTACAGACGCTGACTCTGACCCTCACATTGCTGTGTACAGACGCTGACTCTGATCCTCACATTGTCGTGTACAGACGCTGACTCTGACCCTCACATTGCTGTGTACAGACGCTGACTCTGACCCTCACATTGCCGTGTACAGACGCTGACTCTGACCCTCACATTGCTGTGTACAGACGCTGACTCTGACCCTCACATTGTCATGCACAGACGCTGACTCTGACCCTCACATTGCCGTGTACAGACGCTGACTCTGACCCTCACATTGCTGTGTACAGACGCTGACTCTGATCCTCACATTGTCATGCACAGACGCTGACTCTGATCCTCACATTGCTGTGTACAGACGCTGACTCTGACCCTCACATTGCTGTGTACAGACGCTGACTCTGATCCTCACATTGCCGTGTACAGACGCTGACTCTGACCCTCACATTGCCGTGTACAGACGCTGACTCTGACCCTCACATTGCCGTGTACAGACGCTGACTCTGATCCTCACATTGCCGTGTACAGACGCTGACTCTGACCCTCACATTGCTGTGTACAGACGCTGACTCTGACCCTCACATTGCTGTGTACAGACGCTGACTCTGACCCTCACATTGCCGTGTACAGACGCTGACTCTGACCCTCACATTGCTGTGTACAGACGCTGACTCTGACCCTCACATTGCCGTGTACAGACGCTGACTCTGACCCTCACATTGCCGTGTACAGACGCTGACTCTGATCCTCACATTGCTGTGTACAGACGCTGACTCTGACCCTCACATTGCCGTGTACAGACGCTGACTCTGATCCTCACATTGCCGTGTACAGACTCTGACTCTGACCCTCACATTGCCGTATCCAGACGCTGACTCTGACCCTCACATTGCCGTGTACAGACGCTGACTCTGATCCTCACATTGCCGTGTACAGACTCTGACTCTGACCCTCACATTGCCGTGTACAGACGCTGACTCTGATCCTCACATTGCCGTGTACAGACGCTGACTCTGACCCTCACATTGCTGTGTACAGACGCTGACTCTGACCCTCACATTGCCGTGTACAGACGCTGACTCTGACCCTCACATTGCTGTGTACAGACGCTGACTCTGACCCTCACATTGCCGTGTACAGACGCTGACTCTGACCCTCACATTGCCGTGTACAGACGCTGACTCTGACCCTCACATTGCCGTATCCAGACGCTGACTCTGACCCTCACATTGCCGTGTACAGACGCTGACTCTGACCCTCACATTGCCGTGTACAGACGCTGACTCTGACCCTCACATTGCCGTGTACAGACGCTGACTCTGACCCTCACATTGCCGTATCCAGACGCTGACTCTGACCCTCACATTGCCGTGTACAGACGCTGACTCTGACCCTCACATTGCCGTGTACAGACGCTGACTCTGACCCTCACATTGCCGTGTACAGACGCTGACTCTGACCCTCACATTGCCGTGTACAGACGCTGACTCTGACCCTCACATTGCCGTGTACAGACGCTGACTCTGACCCTCACATTGCCGTGTACAGACGCTGACTCTGACCCTCACATTGCCGTATCCAGACGCTGACTCTGACCCTCACATTGCCGTGTACAGATGCTGACTCTGACCCTCACATTGCCGTGTACAGATGCTGACTCCTAACTTGGATATCATTGTTACCTGGAGAGTAACTACAACAAACCTGAATCTTTTCTTCTCTTCTACTCCAATGTAATCATTACTTCTATCACACCCATCCCCCGTACACATAAAATTACAGATCATACAGGAAGACAAGGATTATAATAGATTAAAGACTGATCAGACATTTTTATATAAATCTCGTCTCGTCTATATCTAAAAATCATTGAAAAAAATGTACATTTCTTTACACTCATGAAGTGCCAAGATATTGTATGCAGTACTTGTATCTGCTGCACACTATACAAGAATCTTCTAGTGTATGACCACAAACAGATGTCTGTGTCTGTCAACCGGGACCAATTCTCACCCCTCATCTCCAACACTGGGGTTCTGCCGCCATTTAACACTCCGACGAATGTATATCCACTTCTCGTCATCAGGAGATTTTTTGCTATTCAGCACTGCACTACTTTAACTGGTAATTGTGCGGTCATGCAACACTGCACCCAAATTACAATTGAGCACTGGTTCACACTGGTGCGTTTTGACATATGTCAAATCGCATGCCAAAACGGCGTCAATTGCCGGCAACGGCACTGTCCTAATCGGTGCGGCGCTGCACCGATTTCAAAAAGTAGTTTCTGTACCACTTTTTGCGATTTCGGCCCGCGATTTACATTGACATCTGTGCAGAAACTTGCGCAGATGTCTCGGTAATCGCGGCCGAAATCGGGACTGACCAGCGGGAGTGAAATCGTGCGAGATTAGCTGAACTCGCCCGGCTTCATTCCCGCAGCCCCAGTGTGAACCCGGGCTAAATAAATTTTTTCCCCACAAATAGAGATTTCTTTCTTTTGGTGGTATTTGATCACCTCTGCGGTTTTTATTTTTTGTGCTATAAACAAAAAAAGACCGAAATTTAACAAAAAAAAAACTTTTTTTTTTTACTTTCTGTATAAAACACTTCCAATAAAAAAAATTCAAGAAAGAACATTTCTTCATACTTTTTGACCACAATGTATTCTGCTACATGTCTTTGGTAAAATATAAGTGTATAGTGATTGGTTTGTGTGAAAGCTATAGCGCCGACAAACTATGGGGTATGTACTGGAATTTAAAAAAAAATTTTTGTTTATTTTTTATACCACTAATGGCAGCGATCAGCGACTTCTATTGGAACTGCAATAGTGCGGCAGACAATCAGACACTAACTGACGCTGTGAGGAACTGACTAACTGACATCACCAGTGACACTATTACAGTGATAATACTATACACTGTCACTGTACTAATGACACTGGCTGGGAAGGGGTTTACATCTAGGAGGTGATCAATATATATGTACCTACCTATGTGTAATGAGTGTAAGGCTACTTTCACACTGAAGCGCTGGATGCGCTGGCGGTATAGCGGCGCTATTTTTAGCGCCGCTATACCGTAGTTTTTGCCACGATTTTAACCCCCGCTAGCAGCCGAAAAAGGGTTAAAAACGCCCGCAATAACGCCTCTTTGTGGCGTTTCGCGGTCGTTTTAGAGGCGCTACCTCATTGGTTTCAATGGGCAGGGGCGCTATAGGAGCGGTATTTTTACCACTCCTATCGCGCCTCAAAGATGTGGCTTGCAGGAGTTTTTTTTACCCTCCTGCAATCGCAACGCTCCAGTGTGAAAGCCCGAGGGCTTTCACACTGGATACAAAGTAGCGGCTTTTTTAGGGCGCTTTGCAGGCGCTATTTTTAGCGCAATAGCTCCTGCAAAGCGCCTCAGTGTGAAAGGGGCCTTACATGTGCTGATTTTTACTAACAGATCGATTTACTTCTTTTCCCTTTGCAGGGAGAAGAAACAAAGCGATCGTTCTCTCTGTACAGAGCTCTGTGTTGATTGTCAGCACAGAACTCTGAGCTGTGATTGGACGCAGCCAATCAGCAGGTCCCGACCATGAATCATTGACAGGAATCTGCTGTGTACAGTCACAGGGAAGCAGGCAGATGGGGGCGCGCGCATCCTAAACCCAGAAAAAGGCAGTGATGTACGGGGACGTGGATGAGCCTGTGTAGGCGCTGCCCTGATGCAGGATATGTACTGTGGATATCTGTCCAGCGGTGTTTTCACCATGTGCTGACAGTGAGTACCTCCAGGACATATAGAATCCTCCTGCTGCCCCTATAGTACTGACTCCTGACCTCATTGAAGAGAGCGGTCCGCGCTGGGAGGAGCCACAGCATGCCCATTCAATTTTTACTTCCAATACATTTTTATTGAATTTTCAACAGTAGGTAACACAGACGTGATAACAATGTACCTGTCAGACATAGGCGTGCGCACAGGGTGTGCTGGGTGTGCCTGGGCACACCCTAATCACTCTGTGTGGTGTCGATTCCCCCTGCTTCCTGGCATCCCCTGTTTCTACTCTGCAATGTTGCTCGATTCCCTCCTCTCCCACTGGCTGCTGCGGGGGATGTTTCAGGATGGATGGAAGGATGAATGAATGAACACAGTGAGTGATCTGTACCAATTGCTCCTGTGTTCATTCCTAACTGAAGCGTAGGAAACCTGGCCTGTTGGTGGTTATCCTGCAAACCTGGCCTGTTAGTGGGTCCTGAGGACAGGAGGTGAGAACCACTGGAGTAATGTATTAACGGTGGAAGGATTGGATGCTGGATGTGTGGCTTACTGGCTCCTGGTGATCCATTATAAAGGCTGCGGCTGGGTCACAGCCGACTGCATATCGGGGGCTTATCTTTGGTAAGCAGCCATTTCATGTGGTGGAGGGCACCGTCAGTCCAAACAGTCACTGGGTGTTATTGGAATTTTCTACTATCCTCTGAACTCCCAGTATACATCTACTAGGTCTTGGTCTGACCTATATGCTACTCACCATTATTCCTTGCTCTGGATCTTGTCATATATGAACTGGTGTGAGTGGCGATAGCCGCATATTTTTGTCTCATCTTGCGGCCACTATCATTTGTGAACTTTTTATATAATTCTTTCATGTTTATATGGGCATTTCTATGTGAGTGATATTCAGTTACTTCATATGGTTTGTATTGCCATGCATGTCAGCCTTTTGCCCCTCAGTGGATTTGAATTTATATTCTGACATTTGTGTTATAAGCTGTCAGTGGTTTACACAAACCAGCCTCTGGCTATCTATTTTAAGGTGTTTTCCATATTGGCGCAAATTTTTATGTTTATGTTGTTTTGTGTTTATATCACTATTTTTGCCGCCTTTAGCTTATTTAACATATAGCGCAGTTTTTTCTTTTTTTGCGATACGTATTCTTCTACATATTTTTGTTAAAAAAAAAAATCGCAATAACCGTTTATTGATTGGTTTGCGCAAAAGTTATAGCGCCTACAAAATAGGGGATAGTTTAATGTAATTTTTATAAATAATTTTTTATTTACTAGTAATGGCGGCGATCAGCGATTTTTATCGTGCCTGCGACATTATGGCGGACACATCGGACACTTTTGGCGCTATTTTGGGACCATTCACATTTACACAGCGATCAGTGCTATAAAAATGCACCGATTACTGTGTAAATGTGACTGGCAGTGAAGGGGTTAAACACTAGGGGGAGCTGAAGGGGTTAAGTGTGTCCTAGGGAGTGATTCTAACTGTAGGGGGGATGGGCTGCATGTGACACGTCACTGATTACTGCTCCCGATTACAGGAAGTTGTGATCAGTGTCCTGCCACTAGGCAGAACGGGGAAATGCCTTGTTTCCATTTCCTCCGTTCTTCCTCTCGTGGGACTCCCGGCGGACATCGAATCCACGGGACCCGCGGTCTGACTCACGGAGCTCGCGGCGGGCGCGCGCCTGCAACCCCCCGGGCCTTAAAGATCGACGTAAATATACGTTGATCTGCCCAGCCGTGCCATTCTGCCGATGTATATAGTCGTGCAGCAGTCGGCAAGGGGTTAATTGGCAGACATGAGTGTAGCCAGGACACAAGCCAAAAGGTCATCAACAGCCGGGCATGGAGGGACAGGAACAGGGACAGGAACATCAGGCAGAGTCAGAATACAAGCCGAGGTCACAGCAGGCATGCAGAAATCCAAGGACAGGTCAGGGGTAAGCCAAGTCGTACGCAGGTACGCAGGTAAGGCAGGGCAAGGCTCAGGTAATGCAGGAACTAGCTGAGGATCACTCAGCAATCCATCCATGTCAGAGTCCGGCTTAAATAGGCCGTTTGGTGCCAGTACCAGTACATTTGCGCGTGCATGTGCGTATATATTGTCTCCACACATGCTAAATACTACTAGAGCTGCACAATTAATCGTAAAGAATCAAAATCGCAATATTTTTCCCTTCCCGATCTTCAAAACGGCATGTCACAATCTTTCTAACAAGTGCAGGGAGTTCTCCCAGCTGGAAAAACAAAATCCAAGCAGCATGCCAAGTTTTAATACAACAGGAGAATAAGTGTAAACAAAGTATCTCTTCATTCTTTTATCAAAGGAAAGAACTCAGATGAAGGAAGTTTAACCATTTAAAGACCTTTTCTGACATTTGTTGCTTACAAGTAAAAAATCATTATTTTCTGCTAGAAAATTACTTGGAAAAACCCAAACATGATATTTTTTTTATTTTTTTTTGCAGAGACCCTAGAGAATAAAATGGTGGTTGTTGCAATATTTTATGTCACACCGTATTTGCGCAGCGGCTTTTCAAATGCAATTAAAAAAAAAAAAAAAATACACTTTAATGAATAAAAAAAATAAAATAAACATCAAAGTTAGCCCAATTTTTTTTGTATAATGTGAAAATGTGAAAGAAGATGTTGTTACACCGCGAGAATTGTGATCTTTATTCTAAGCAAAAAAAAAAAATTGTGATTCTCTTTTTAGCCAGAATCGTGCAGCTCTACTAAATACGTAGTGTGACAATGCCGGTTTTGCATTGGGCTTTTGCTCAGAATTATCAGCATGCGCATGAGCCAGCCTTCTCCCTCCAACATGTACTGAGCTTCTCTTACAGTACCATCCCCCATAGCAGATAATGGGGTGAAGATCATGTGCAGTTTTAAATTTAGAGGGATTGTGTCGCCTGCATACAAAAACAGTTGAGTTTTGTCTGTGATACTTTTTTAGTTTTATTTGCACTACTATCCAAATTTTCAGGACATGCTTTCAGGGTGTACCCCCTTCTTCAAAGATCCAATCAGTACTCTTGGACCCTCAAAAAGGGGGTACACCCCGAAAGCATGTCCTGAAAATTTGGATGTTAGTGCAAATTTAAAAAAAAGTTTCACAGACAGAACTCAACTGTTTTTGTAAGTGCAGTGATAGGGGGAACAGGGCACTATTTTGGGTTGTGGTCCCTTTAACCACTTGCCAACCAGTTCATGTACATACACGTCGGCACTTTAAAGATGGATATCTCGGTAACGGCGGCAGCTGCTGCCACAACCGAGATATCCATCTCTTCAGTGAGCGGTCCTGTAAATGATAATGGTGGTCTCTGCAGTGGATTCGCAGCGAGATCACCGTTATCGGCGGCAGGAGAGGGCCTCCCGACGCTCTCCCGCGCCCTCCGCCGCATACCGGAGCCGCCGGTAGCGGCGGAGGCGATCGGGTCCTTCTCATGGCTGGGTATGGATAGGAGTGAGGGGGAAGATGGCCTCCACCCGTCTCCATACCATAGCAGGGCGGAAGCGACGTTAAAACGTCACTTCCGCCCATACGTCTTAAAGGCACATTTTTTTGGTGTCATTTTTTAAATGACAACATTTATTTTTTATTGCATTTTTTTATTGCATTTTAGTGTAAATATGAGAGGTGACGTCTTTTTGACCCCCCAGATCTCATATTTAAGAGGACCTGTCATGCTTTTTTCTATTACAAGGGATGTTTACATTCCTTGTAATAGGAATAAAAGTTACCCAAATTTTTAATTTTTTTTAAAACAGTGTAAAAATAAATAAAATCAAGTAAAATAAACAAGAAAACAATTTTTTTTTTTTTAAAAGCGCCCCGTCCCGACGAGTTCGCGCACAGAAGCGAGCGCATACGTGAGTAGCGCCCGCATATGAAAACGGTGTTCAAACCACACAAGTGAGGCATCGCCGCAATCGTTAGAGCGAGAGCAATAATTCTAGCACTAGACATCCTCTGTAACTCAAAACATGCAACCTATAGAATTTTTTAAACGTCGCCTATGGAGATTTTTAAGGGTAAAAGTTTGACGCCATTCCCAACATGTCACACAATTTTGAAGCGTGACATGTTGGGTATCAATTTACTCAGCGTAACATTATCTTTCACAATAAAAATAAATAAATTGGGCTAACTTTACTGTTGTCTTATTTTTTAATTCAAGACAAAAAGTATTGCAATGACCGCCATTTTATTCTCTAGGGTGTTAGAAAAAAAACAAAACAATATATAATGTTTGGGGGTTCTAAGTAATTTTCCAGCAACAAAAACTGTTTTAAACTTGTAAACACAGAGTCTGAAAAACAGGCTTGGTCCTTAAGTGGTTAAGGGGCAACAGAGAGTTAACCTACCTGAGCACCAGAGGGCAGGTGTGGGGTAATGGGAGGACTGAGAGACACACCTGACTGTGGGGATTTGTTGAGATTTGTCTGCTGGGAAAATTCCTCCGATGTCTGGGACTGGTTCTCTCTGCCTGCAGATATAAGCCGGAGTCGGTGAGATGTTTTCTCTCTGTTATATTTTGTGCTGAAGAAGACGAGTTTCTGGTTTATATTTTATTGCTGAAGAAAAGTCACATTTCTTTGGTGACATTTGCTGCCTTTTTGAAGAATAAAGACTTTTTTGTTGGTTTATGATGGCTTTGCGTATGATCGGGGGACGCTTGTCATGGTTGCCGACACCCCCAAACGTTACAGCTTGTGCGGGCAGATTGCATTGCAGCCATGAAAGACATTATAACCACTTCAGCCCCCTCCCTGACTAGGCCAATTTTTGCGATACGGCACTGCGTCACTTTAACTGACAATTGTGTGACCCCCGTCCCCCCCACAAATAGAGCTTTCTTTTGGTGGTAGTTGATCATCTCCTGTGTTTTTTTATTTTTTGCGCTATAAACAAAAAAAACACAATATTTTATACTTTTTGCTATAATACATATCAAAAAAATAAATAAAAATAGAGAGAGAGAGAGAGAGAGATTTGTCACGTTTAGGCCGATATGTGTTCTCCTACATATTTTTGGTAAAAAAAAAAACAACGTTATAGTGTCTACAAAATAGGGAATAGATTTATGGCATTTTTTATTATTATTTTTTTACTAGTAATGGCGGCGATCTGCGATTTTTAGCGAGACTGCAACATTGTGACGGACATATCGGACACTTTTGACACTTTTTTTGGGACCATTGACATTTATACAGCGATCAGTGCTATAAAAATGCACTGATTACTGTAAAAATGTCACTGGCAGTGAAGGGTTTAACACTAGGGGGCGATCAAAGGGTTAAATGTGTTCCCTAGGTGTGTTCTAACTGTGGGGGGATGGGACTGACTGGAGAAGGAGAGAGATCGCTGTTCCTGATCACCAGGAGCAGACGATCTGTCTCTCCTGTCAGAATGGGGATGTGTGTGTTAACACACCCACACCCCCCCCCATTCTGGCTTTTGATTGCAGGTGGCCAGCAGACATCGCGGCCGCCGGCCACGTGCATCGGGTCCCCCGCCGTGCAGCGGGCACGCACCTGCTATCGCCCTTAAAGGTGCCAATGTACACCTGCTGCGATTTGCGGGAAAGAGTCGACCTGCCGCCGTATAATGACGGCGGCTGGTCGGCAAGTGGTTAAAGGATGAAACTGACACTCAAAGTGTACCTTCTGCATGTCCTGTATGAAGTCAGGAGATGAAATCCTTGGAAGCGGGAATGGGAGAGCTTTTTGTAAATCACGGCTGGTTAAATAAAAAAGAGGGGGAAAAAAAAACACTGGTAAGGCAATGGCATAATGAGGTGCATTGCATACTAGCACATTATGAAATACGAGAGAACTGACATCTTCCCCTGGTCTTTCTTCCAGGTTTTCACATTCCGGTTGTGTGATTGGCCAGAGCAACAATGAGGTCACTCCCGCCAATGCGCCCGGGAGCCCTCGGTTCCGGCACGAAGCTCTGAAGTTCCAGCAAGGTATGCCGGACCTTCAGAGCGCATGCATCCGTGATTAATGGAAGCTTACCTGTAGGTAAAAATGATCAAGCGGACTTTACTACCACTTTAATAACTCGCACCGATGAGTGTACAAGCCCAGACTCACCATGAGGAGGCGCTGGCTAAGCAGCGACCGGCACAGGCCATTCCAGGACAGCAGGAAAATACCAGATTTCTGGTTACTCGGCAAGAAACCACTCGAGCACAAGTGGCCGCCTTGCAGGAGGCTGTGAAGTGGAGATGTGCACAACGCAAAAACAAAATTTATTTTGTATCGGATTCATTCGTTAAGTTAATCATTTAGTTTTGTCCTATATTCGTTGTTAGAATGATTCGTATTTTCATATTCGTTTACATGTATTTGTTGTTCCAAATCGATTTGTTTTTACGGAATTTATTGCGGAAGATTCAGATTCATTTGTTGTGTTATTTTCGAGTCTTCAAACATTAAAGCCTCGGTTCACATTGCTGCGACCCCAAAGTCGTGCGACTTTGCATTGCGATTTGCTTACGAATTTCAAGCCACTTTGAGGTTTTGCAACTTTGGCTGATCACAACAATACAGAGTGTGACACGTATTAATGAAATTACAAAACCCTCTGAAGTCGCAGCCAAAATTGCAAAGAAAAGACAAGGAAACGACTTCCTTACAACATTTGTGATTTTTAACATTACAAACGGCCCAAGCTATCACATCCTGTCTTCCGCATGAAACAAATAAATACCAATGAATTTGTTGGTTTTTTTTTTTATCATTTATTTTAGATTTGTTGAAATTTGGTACTATTGTGATTCGGAAATGCGGATACATCCGAATCTCTGAATAATGAAAATACTGTCAGAATTTAGTTTTGTAACGAAACGAATCGCGCATTCCCACTGGGAAGTGTCTCTCTCAGGGATGGGAGAAAGTGACTGTGGCCCCAAACCACCATGTAGCCTTGAGTGCCAGCCACTACTTGCAGAAACTGACTCCTGGTGATGACATAGATGCCTTCCTGACCACCTTTTCAGAGAACAGTGGAGAGAGAGAGGGGTGGTCCCAAGACCAATGGGCTGGCCTAGTAACTCTTTTCCTCACTGAGGATCCTTTAAAAGGCCTATTTCGGTGACATCAAGAGCTATGAGCAGCTGAAGTTGGAGATCTTGGCTCACCCCGGGTCAACTATGAGTGTATGGGCCCAAAGGTTACCCCACTGAAGGTACTGACTAGACTGCCAGGGTCCCAGATGCATGACGTGGTCAAGAAATGGCTCCAGCCAGAGGCGTCTTTTGGTCTTTAGATGGTGGAATGGGTTGTGTTGGACCAGTCCCTGAAGTTCATTCCAGACCAAGACAGCATGACAAACGTGTAGAAATACTCAAGAGCTACACCATGGTGGAGGAAGTATTTGGGCCTGCAAAATGCTGGTAACTTACACCAAAGGCAACAAACCCACCCACAGCTCCTAGCAAGGAAGTCCTCCCTGACCTTGGAACCAGCATTTAAGAGGTGTCGTCCTCAGATCCATGGAGGTCTGTCCCTGCCTGGAGAATTGGAAATGTGCAGTGTTGGCGGTATCGATCCTGGGGCCATACTTGGGCACAGTGTCTACTTCAGGAGGAGCCCATGGAGTGCAGAGCCATCAGGAGAGCATATTTTTATGGGCAAAAGATATGCTCCACACACATTGACCTTGTTGAAGGGCAATTTGAGTATGAAGTGTGGGTGAACCATTGGCCCCACAAAGGTCTTGTTACACTCGGGCAGTTTGATCGCACTAATATACACCAGGGCGATTGGGAGAATTGGCCCAGTAGAAAAGGCTGTCTGGGTAGTGTGTATCCATGGGGACACAAGGGAGTGTCTACTACTTCCAGTGTTAATTTCCACTGGTTGTGCCTCTTTTACGCAAGAGGTTGGGGTGGTGAAAAAATTAGTACATGGTGGTATATGGGACAGAACTTTTGAACTATGGAAACACGATCAGGTTGAACTTCTTAGACAGCCCAGACATTTGTGCCTTTCTGATCTCACTTTTAAGGGGAATAATTCAAAGTCCCCCACACCAAAAGCCACTGATGATGATGTTCATAATGATGATGGTGATATGGTGAATGATAACCATGTTTTTTGAAATCCATGTTTCAGGTCTCAAGGCTGAGTTGAACTCCTGAAAGGTGTGAATCCTCTCCGTTTGCAGGTCATGATTGTGGAGGACGAGGGGAAAGCTTCCCCATTATATGTCAGGGCCAGAGAAGATGAAGGGGAAATTTGAGTCTATTACAGAAATTTCCCCTATTCCAATGCATCCTGACTTTGATGTGTCTAGGGGTGCATTGGTCAATGCTAGAGGGCAGATTACTATCCTTTAATGGGGTTTCACAAATAACTGATTCAGAAAAGAATTTTCCTCATTTTGCTTTTAATTGTGATTTGCTTTAATCGAGTGACTGAAATCCAAGAGGAGACTGTAGAGCAGTTGCTGATTCCCCAGCCTTGTAGGTGGATGGTGCTCGATTCGGCTCACTAAGATGTACTGGAAGCAGAGGCGGCTCTAGGCTTTGTGATGCCTTAGACTTGAGGCCCCACTCACGCCCATAATAGGGAAAAATAATTCAAGCGATAAAAAATAACTGTGCCCCCCCCCCCCCCCCACAGCGCTGCCGACTTCCCTCCTCTGCTCTCCCGCTGACTGGGGGGTGGGGGATCTTCAGGATATAGGCTGGGAAAAGGGGCTGGTAAATGTAATTTACCAGCCCCTACCTTTTTCTTTATCGTACACCATGGGACACAGAGCCTTTAACCATTACATAGTGGGTTGTATAGTTCACCAGAGGTGATTGGACACTGGCACACCCAATAAAGACGAGTTCCCCTCTATATAACCCCTCCCATAAGGGAAGTACCTCAGTTTTTTCGCCAGTGTCTAAGGTGTTGGTCGCGACTAAGGATGTGCTAAGACGAAGCTCTACTAAAAATCCCTCCGGGGGGCCAAAAGGGCTGCGCAATCGGATCCATCCAAAACGCTTATTTTATACGCCTAAATGGATGGTACCCGAGCCTCGCAGAAGACCTAGGTTTTTCCTGTAATGTCTCTCTTTGGAGGACTGGGCTCTAGGGTCCAGTACTTTCGCTATACATAACTAAGCGCAAAAGTTTCTGGCAGAGTCTTTTACAAGGCCCAGGGAAGAGGTCTCCTTTAAGTAGGAACCCATATCCCTGAAAGTTGGCACAACATACCCGCCGTGATGGTAGAAGATTGGTACTGGCTGGTCTTCAGCAGTCCTGCGGCGGGGATCAGGTAAGTGGGGAAAAGATCCTAAGAAAAAAACACATCTTAAGGAGTTCCCCGTTTTTTTAATTTTTTTTAGTGTTTTTACCTATATCCGCCACTGGGGGGAGTAAGGAGCTGTTTTTTTCACTCACCACACTCCCCAGAAGTCAGTGTCAGCTGCTCCTCAGACAGCGCGCTTTCTCCACTGAAAACTCTGCATAGCTGGAAAAATAAACCTTGTTTGGGTAAGGCTTAGCTGCTGCGAGGGCCTCCTTCTCTCCCCTTACTACCGCCATTCCCCTACACTCGCGCGTGCTTTTTAAAGTACACGTGACACGTACCTGGCAGTAGAGCCTGATGTGCAGAGGACGGCCTCTCTTACACCTCTGACTCGAGGCCCCTGATAGAGCAGACAGGAGGCGCAGGAGTGCAGAGTCGCACGAGTGCCTGGCAGGATCGCTGACAATGAAGCCGGACTGGAATCCCTGAAGAGACTGCGGAAGGAACACCGGTACAGGAGAAGACCAGGAGCCGCGGTCAGCGGAAGGCAGGTACTGGCTTGGTACAGGAACACCACAGGCAGAGGAGCAGGTGCGACAGCAGGTGGGATGGATGCTCAACAGGACTCCAAAGGGCTGAAGAGATAGCAGGTGCAGGCAGGCCGGGTCACACACTGGCGGACAAGTCAGGAACAGGAGCATAGGCTGGAGCGGAGTCAGGATACAGGCCGGATTGGAGCGTCAAGGACAAGCCGGGTCAAATATCAGGAACAGGTATCGGATACTGAAAAGCAGAGCACACAGAACGCTGTAGAGCAGACAGCATTGAGTCTGGGTACTGACCCAGTTTAAATAGCCTGTTTGGCGCCAAGGGCCGTCACTGGGTGCGCGCGCGCCGCGCATCCGCATGTGCACGCAAAGGCGCGCGCAGGCGCACCAACGGCATTCTGGCAAGAGCTGAGGTTCCAGGCCGTCTTCCACGGCCACCATCTTAAATGCTGGCATGCCCTTCCTGACAACACAGCCGGAAAGAGGGGGCGCGGTCACAGAGCGGGCGTGTGCACACGCACGCCACTCTACTGCACAGGCGCGGGGCGGGAGGCCCTGTAAGACGCCATGTAAGTTCTCTAAGTGCAGAGACACAGCAGCCTGGGCACATAAGCTTCTCTATGTGGTTGGATTCAGGCACCCTTGAACACCTACTCAGCAGCAAAGCTGTGTGATTGGTTGCTTACTTTATGTATATTGCTTAACTAACACAGTAGTGTATGCATTATTTGGGTACCTCTGCTTTGGCTTAGGACTAATGTCTTCCTATAGGAGAAATATAGGGTCGGCAAAAAAGGCAGGTTCAGGGGGTTCTGGTAATTCCTGCCTAGTACCATCCTCTCCTGCAAGACTTAAAGCACCTGCACAGGATGAGCCATTACCTTTATCAGGCATAGCAGTCTCTCCTGTCATACCAGCTCCTGCATATGTCACTGAGGACACTTTAGCAGTAGCTCTAAACAACTTGGAAGGGAGAATCGCTACTTTAATCGCAGCATCCTCGCAGAAGGACAAAAAGCGAAGAAGGTCTTCTTCCGTTGTCTTAGATCCTCCTTCAGAAAAATCTGATAATGAGGATGGGGAGGATAACGCAGCAGCATCAGGGGATGAGGAGCAATCGGATGGTTCAGGAGTGTCGGTTGAACCTTTTTCGGCTTCCCAGGATCTTAAATTGCAGGTGCAATGGTATGCGGAAGAAGTCCGTTCTACATTCAAGTTACCCGCATCCGGGTTAACTGAGTGACCTGTCTCCTCCCTGGGTTCTTTAAAATCCCCACAGGCTGCATGTTCCTTTCCTGTTCATCCTTTTATTAGAGAACCTGATTTACGCAGACTGGCAACATCCAGACAAGCGTTTTTCTCCTCTAAGAAAATTTGATAGTAAATTTTTCCTCCATAGGATAAATAACAAGAAATGTAAGCTGCCTACAGTGGATGCGGCCATTTCTTGTGTGAATAGAAATCTAACCTGTCCTGTAGACAATGCTCAGGTATTTAAAGATCCTTCTGAAAAGAAATTGGAATCTTTGCTTAAATCTTCCTTTCTTATGGCGGGCGCTGTAACTCAACCTGCCGTAGCAGCAGTTGGCATGTGTCAGGTCCTAAGCGAACAGGTGAAGCAAGGGCGAAAGAACTCCCCCCAGATTAGGTCAAACTATGGGAGAACCTGCCTAAGGCCATATGTTTTACGATGGATGCTATAAGAGATTCTATTCAGCAGGCATCCCGCCTCACGCTCCAGCTGTTACATATGCATAGGATTCTGTGGCTAAAACATTGGTCAGCTGAAGCTCCATGTAAAAAACTATTGGCCGGGTTCCTATGGGGAACAACTCTTTTGGGGATGATCTGGATAAATATATCCAAAAGATTTCAAGTGGTAAAACTACTTTGTTACCAGATAAGAAGAAGAAGAATAAGCGTCCCTGTTTTAAACGCTCGCTCTCCCCAGTTCCCGGAACTTCTGCCTCCAGACAGTGGCGACCCCATTCTCAGCCAGCCACCAGAGCTAAGACCCAGAGTCAAGCCCAGGGTCCCAAAAAGCCATGGGGTCAATGAACTAACAAGCAAAACCCCAAAGCCCCCTTATGAAGGGCTGCCCCCGCTCGGCCAAGTGAGGGGGGGGGCGGCTTCGGCAGTTTTCAGCAGCTTGGCAGACGGAGATCCAGGACAAGTGGGTAGTTTCCACAGTATCCCTAGGGTACAAGCTGGAATTTCGAGAAATCCCACCTTATCGGTTTTTAAGTTCAACCATCTCCAAAGATCCATTAAAAAGAAAACCTCTTTTTCAAGCATTGGATCACTTGCTGTCCCAGGGGGTAATCATGGAAGTCCCCCTAAAAGAACAAGGTTCTGGGTTTTATTCAAATCTCTTTTGCGGTTCCAAAACCAAATGAAGACGTCAGACCCCTTCTGGATCTAAAAGCTCTGAATCAGTTTCTGAACATTCGCCATTTCCGAATGGAAACTATACGATCAGTGGTCTCCACCCTACAAGGCAGAGAATTCTTGGCATCAATAGACATCAAAGACGCATACTTAAACGTGCCTATCCATCCCGCTCACCAAAAGTTCCTAAGATTCGCAGTAGAACACCGCCACTACCAGTTTGTGGCTCTGCCTTTTGGCTTGGCTACTGCGCCCCAGGTATTACAAAGCTTCTGGCCCCGCTTTTGGCTAATCTAAGGGCACAGGGCATAGCAGTGACGGCGTATCTAGATGACTTGCTTCTAGTGGAACAATCAGTAGCACGATTTAACCACAGAGTACTCAGAACGGTAAAATACCTAGAGCATTTGGGATGGATCCTAAACCTACAGAAATCCTCTCTGCTGCCCCAAAGAAGGGTAGAGTATTTGGGCATGGTCCTAGACACGGCCCTAAGAAGAGTGTTCCTTCCAGAGCCAAAGATCAAAGCTTTGAAGGAACTGGTCTGCATGGTTAAGGCAAAGAGGGGACCATCTATTTGCCTTTGCATGAAGTTGTTGGGGAAAATGATGGCCTCCTTCGAGGCCGTTCCCTATGCCCAGTTTAATTCAAGACTGCTTCAGAACAGTTTTCTGGCTGCCTGGAACAGGAGAAACCAGGCTTTAGATCTGCTAATGCACCCGTCTTTAAGGGTGCGCCAAAGCTTCAGTTGGTGGTTGGACACCAAGAACTTAAAAAGAGGAAAATCCTTCCTCCCAGTCACATGGAAAGTGGTATCCACGGATGCCAGCCTTTCTGGCTGGGGGGTAATTCTGGAAGAGGCCTCGGCCCAAGGAACCTGGTCCAAGTTCGAAATGAGCCTGCCCATCAACATATTGGAGATTCGGGCAGTGTATCTGGCCCTCAAAACCTGGACACACAGGTTACAGGGTTACCCGGTTCAGATTCAATCCGACAGTGCTACGGCGGTAGCTTATATCGATCACCAGGGAGGCACCCGGAGTCGG
This sequence comes from Rana muscosa, assembly GCA_029206835.1. Classification (NCBI taxonomy): domain Eukaryota; kingdom Metazoa; phylum Chordata; class Amphibia; order Anura; family Ranidae; genus Rana; species Rana muscosa. The sequence continues at coordinate 496,960,514 of CM055127.1, forward strand.
GATGCTCAGAGAGAAGTGAACCGGATATTGATATGGGCAGAGAATCATATTCCTTGTCTTTCTGTAATCTTCATTCCAGGGGTAGAGAATTGGCAAGCGGATTACCTAAGCCGCCTGCAACTGTGGCCAGGGGAGTGGTCTCTCCACCCCAATATTTTTCAGACTATATGTCTGAAATGGGGAACTCCAGATGTAGACTTGCTAGCCTTCAGGGTCAACAGGAAGTTGGACACCTTTGTGTCAAGGATAAGAGATCCTCTAGCCTTCGAAACAGATGCGCTAATGATTCCCTGGGATCAGTTTTCACTGATCTATGCATTCCCTCCGGTTCCAATCTTGCAGAGATTGCTTTGCAAAATCAGGAAAGAGGGAATTCCAGTGATCTTGGTGGCCCCAAATTGGCCCAGAAGGGCCTGGTACACCGATATTGTAAGGATGGCAGTGGGGGAACCCTTGGATTCTTCCACTCCGACACGACCTGCTATCACAGGGTCCAGGGTTCCATCCTTCCTTTACGAAAGCTAAATTTGACGGTTTGGCTGTTGAAACCTACATATTGAAGAAACGTGTGATCTCTGGTCCAGTTCTTTCCACTCTCATTAATGCTAGGAAGCCGGCTTCCAGGCTCATTTATTATAGGATCTGGAAGGCATATGTTTCCTGGTGTGAATTCAGAGGGTGGAACCCTCAAAAATATGTCATTAGTAGGATTCTGGCTTTTTGTCAATTAGGGGTAGATATGAAACTAGCCTTGAGTACTATTAAGGGTCAAATCTCAGCTCTGTCAGTTTTTTTTCAGAGACCGCTGGCATCTCATTCCCTAGTCTGGGCATTCATTCAGGGGTTACGGCAGGTAAATCTGCCTGTCAAACCTCCCTTGTGCCCATGGGACTTGAATCTAGTGTTGTCGGTCTTGCAGAAGCAGCCCTTTGAACCTATTCGCCATATCCTGTTAATTCTTTTGAATAGGAAATTTGGCCTTTTTGGTTGCTATCTCCTCTGCTAGCTGAGTTTCTGAATTAGCAGCTCTTTCTTGTAAAGAGCCTTATTTAGTTTGTCACAAAGACAAAATTGTGTTTCGTCCCCATCCTACCTTCCTTCCGAAAGTAGTGTCGACGTTTCATTTGAATCAAGATATATTGTTTTACCTTCCTTTTTTTCCTGAGCCGCAGTCGGCAGGGGAAAAATTATTGCACTCACTAGATGTAGTGAGAGCGGTGAAAGTTTATCTGCAAGCAACTGCTCAGATACGTAAAACAGATGTTTCGTTTATTCTGCCAGAGGGTCCAAAAAAAGGCCAGGCGGCTTCAAATCTACCATTTCTAGGTGGATTAGACAAATGATAATTCAAGCTTATGGTTTAAAGAACAAGGTTCTTCCTTTTCCTGTTAAGGTGCACTCTACCAGGGCAATGAGTGCTTCATGGGCAGTGCATCATCAGGCTTCTATTGCTCAGATCTGTAAAGCGGCAACTTGGTCTTCAGTCCATACATTTACCAAATTCTATCAAGTGGATGTAAGAGGACATGAGGATTCCGCCTTTGGGCGCAGTGTGCTGCAGGCAGCAGTTTAGGGCCTCACGTCCGGTGGTGGTCTGCTTGAGCTGTGTCTCCCTCCCCTCATATTGAGCATTGCTCTGGGACGTCCCACTATGTAATGACTTAGGCTCTGTGTCCCGTGGTGTACGATAAAGAAAATAGAATTTTTAATAACAGCTTACCTGTAAAATCCTTTTCTTGGAGTACATCATGGGACACAGAGGTCCCGCCCCTCTATAGGATCCTTACTGCTTTGCTACAAAACGGAAGTACTTACCTTATGGGAGGGGTTATATAGAGGAGAACTCGTCTTCATTGGGTGTGCCAGTGTCCGAACACCTCTTGTGAATTATACAACCCACTATGTAATGGTGAAAGGCTGTGTCCCGTGGTGTACTCCAAGAAAAGGATTTTACAGGTAAGCTGTTATTTAAAAATACTATTTTTCTAAAATAACACAGTGAGTAATCAGTACCGATGTTAATTTATAACTGAAGCATACTGTGTTTACTATGCTTTAGTTTAAGAATTAACAGGTGCCTCTGTCTCCTGTTCATTCATCTGCAGTGCAGCTGAGGCTACAGAGAAAGGAACTGGGGAATGTGTCCTCAGTCCCTTTCTCTGTCTCAAAAGTGAGACTTCAGGGGTCTGTTTAGACCCCTGATATCTCACCAAAGAAACCAAAAGATTGTAAAAACCACAATAAAACTGTAAAAGAAAAAAGAAAAATCAGACTAAAATTTCTAATCAAACTAAAAAGCCATGCCCGATATGTAGCATCATTTAGCCACACTCACTGTTTTCTCTGTGTGCCCCAGGTCACCATCTCCCTAGTAGGGGCCCCAGTGCATTACTTTGCCCATGATGCTATTATGATGGTACTGTACAATGGCGGTAAACCTGAGTAGGAGAGAAGTGGAGGGTATGATGGCGGGTAGTATGTATGAGAGGGGTGCGGAGTCTATGGAGGCAAGTAGCATGTAGAGGAGAGGGGTGTGCAGAGTGTATGGCGGTGGGTGGTATGTACATGAGAGGGGTGCGGAGTGTATGGCAGTGGGCAGTATCAAATGCACCACTGGCCACTGATGCATTGGTGACCAGAGGCAGTTAATTAACCCCCCTGTGCTGCATTAGTGGCACCAGTGTCAGTGATCATGAACCCTTTCATGCCGCACCATATAGGGGCAATAAACACTGACGCTACTAATTCAGCACAAAGGGGTTCATTAACGACCACTGGTCACCAATGCATCAGTTGCAGTACATTAACCCCCTCCATGCTGAATATTACAAATGCCATTGTAAATTTACACAAAGAGGTAATAACTTTAGGCAGTTAACACAGCTAAGCCACTGTGACACAACAGTGCCTTGGGTAAGGTTATTAGCCTCTGCAAACTCACTTGCACTGTTGCAGGGGGCTTCACTGGCTCCTCGCAGGTCTTGGCAGCAACACTCTCCTCTGCTCTTTCATCCTGCCTCCTGGCCAGTGAATGACATCACGCCAGGCGGGACTAGGAGGAAGCTCGATCCGCCTGACAGGGAAGTGACAGTGTTGGCATACTCGCACCGCTCTGCTGCAGATATAACAGTGTAGCGGCGGCAAGCGGGTGTCACGCCTGTCTGCAGTGGAGCAAGTGGAATTTTTACGAGGCATCAGAGACCTCCCTACCCCCGGCCCAGTCCGCCCCTACCTCCTGCCAGGTTCAGCAGTGGCCGACAGCTCCGCCTCCACCTCTACAATTCGTCTGCAGCATTGACTCTATACGAAAGACGGCGATCCTTTACCAGTTTGGCCCGCTCACCCTGCCAGCTTGGGGACACTGACCGGGGACATTCCCTCCCATTCTCCCACACACACATCAGGCAAATTAGGCATACGCGAGGCCCCTGGGAGCGCAAGGCCTTAGGTGGCCACCTTTTTTTGCCTGATTAGCGAGCCGCCTCTGACTGGAAGGACACCTGGGGGAGGAAAGAATGGAGGCACAAATAACAGACCAGTTTTACTGGCCAGAAGTGAATGCAAAGGTTAGGAGGTATTGTGCTTCATGCTCTTGTGCCTTTGCCAATAATTAAGGTGCCATTTGAGCGCATTTCTATGGATCTGTTGGGTCCTTTAGTAAAGTCAGTCTGGGGACACCAATATATCCCGGTGGTGCTTAATTACACAACTATGTGTAGCACCCTGATGTTTAGGCAGGGATGCTGTTAAATTTAGTTGCAGGCGGTAGTTGCCTCGGCCAATTGTTAGGTCAATTGATTTCACCCTAAGTCTGGAATTGCTGCACTTCTCTCTTCTGTCACTAGATGGCCGGGTATCTGGTGACATTAGATAAGATAAGGGCATTGCAAGGACAGATTAGGAATGAATGGGGTGTCTCAGCCAATGAGCAGGGATTTTCTTAGGCTCTCCCAGCAGGCCAAGGGACCTATTTATTTGGATGAGGTCAGGTGATCGGGGTTCTGTGCCACCTGGACGGCTGTCTGGGTGGACGTGTGTTGTAATGGCCCGGGCTGCTAGGCTATTTGAGGGCCTATCTAGAAGCAAGAGAGGAGTGTATGGTTGGGATTGCGACTTGCAGTCCAACCAGAAGTGACGGTTCTGCCAGCCAGAGAACTTGTCATGGTCGGAGGTAGAGGGGAAGCTGTCGCCACTAAGGGACCATCCACCTTATTACCAGGGACCACAGTGAGAAGCTGAAGCCAGTACCGGAGCAACATTCTCACCAACCGGGGACTGTGAAGAATTGGGAAAATTCAGCAGGTGCCAAGCCAGGGAGCCAGCCAGTGGAGCTGATGCTTGCAGAGCAATATTGTGTGCCAAGCCAGGGACCGAGCAGGCCAGTGGGGGACGCTTGAGAAATATCTGTGAATGCCAAGCTAGGGACCCAGCAGGGAAGCGGGGGTGATGCTTGAGGAAGATACTTAGTGAGAAGATTGGAAGAGCTCAGGGGATCCAGTGGCAGTGGATCAGCAAGTCTAGTGAAAGAGACTGGTACTAGAAAATTCCGCGCTGCCTAGTTATATAGCAGCTCACACAACCAGTTGAAAATGGTGGAAAACAAACAAAACAAAAAAGTGTAGCGCTAAACTAGATAAGGACTGTACTCGGATAGAGTGCAGTATGTGACAATAATGTGTGACCATAGTACGTGATCAAAACAAACAATGTAACATCTAACAAACAGAAACATTTACAAATAGTCCACAGTGATGTAAATTATGTGACTGGAAGGTCACCAAAAAGAATTAAGTTCATAGATGAAAATAAAAATAAATCTTGGTGAGAAATAATAAATAACAATCAAGGTGTTGGTGCTCCCAAATGAACTTCACATGAAACAAGTGCACTTAAAGTGACCACCACCAATCGGTTGTAGAGAAGGCTTACCAGAGAGAGTGGACCCCAAAAACATACGTTCAGAGGGTCAATCAGGCATAGGTAAGCCGCTATGGACAGCGAATCTCCAGAAGCAATTCAAACAGGAACCTCAAACTTCAATCCAAAAAAGATGGGAAGAAGTGTCTCTCGTATCCGGATGGCGATGAGACTTGCGGATAGTGCCCGATTAGAGCCAGATGGTGTTACCAGATGAATTGCAAAAATATAAGGAAAGAAAAAGGCACATAGTGTGATACTGTGTAAAAAGGGTGTTTAATGTAGGTAGGAACACTTACATTTAGAAGAGTGTAACAGCGCTTTATCAAATGATCAGTTGGCAACAGTGGGGTCTCCCGACGCGTTTCACATCCAAATGCATCGTCTGGGGTGATCCCCCACTGCTGCCCTCCATAGATTTATAGATATTGTGACCCCTTGTTTGGGAGGCCATCCTCTGGGCGTCCATGTGTTCATGAATCACTTCCTGGTTAACCAAGATGGAGTTCCAGTGTGTGTTCCAAGCCTCCACCTGGATCACACTCCCCCTAATAGAGTAGTGCAAAAATTTGAAGGTGTACCAACATGTCTGTCTTGCTTGTGTGCCAAGCCTCCCTCTGGTCTAACTTACTGGGCTGGGCTATCTGTTGGACTTTATATATAAATTTAATTGTAAACGTGATATTGTGCCTTGCCTTTAAATGTGCTGTATAATAATCCCGTTATAAAACAGGCATTAGGGTGACAAGTTCAAATTCCTTTCAATGTATGAAACTCCGCCGAAACACGAGTCCGGCGGAGTCTTAGACTTCTGGCTTGTATATCAAGCCTCACTATGGGACTCCGGAGGCCATGTGACTCTGCTTGTGTGCCGCACCTCGATCTGATATCCGGGCGCGCACCAAGCCTCACTCTAGTGTGATGACGTCGCACGTCCACTGTTGTTATTGGGACGCGCGACGCAACGTTACATGCGTCACCATGAGGAGACACCATTGGAAGGAAATTGGCTGGCGACGTGAATGCGGTCATGTGACACCTCGCCAGCCTCTGTGAGGACCAATCTGGATTAGACATCAGAGATGTAACAATGCATTATGTGTTGGAACGCAGTATGAGATGCGCTCCAACTCATTGCAGCTAGTACAGGGACCACGGGGTCAATTCATAAAACGATCTAAAAAAACGAGCATTATGTAAGACGTTCCATCAAGAAATAATACATTATAAATGTATATGTTTAATATAAAGGGAAACTAATGTGGTAAAACAGTAGGTCACGAATGTAAATAAAATTAAATTGATTAAATGGAACTGGGACACACATCATTATATGATAATTACCAGTATATGGGATAAATTTCACATCTCTACAGAAATGAAATAAGACCCCTGTGTCCCTGAATGGACCATATTGGTGTGCAGGAAGTAATTCACATGGAATGTGATAATGTGGGGAAAAAAAACCCATATAGAATTATGGGTGTTTAAACTCACCCATTGAATAGACTCCCACAAAATACATAAAATAACATCATGTATGAATAAAAATGCTATATATAAATGGCCTACTGAAATATGTAATTAAAAATGAATACATAGATAACAAACATGAATAAAATACTAATAAAACCATGAGTTTCTCTGGTAAGCCTTCTCTACAACCGATTGGTGGTGGTCACTTTAAGTGCACTTGTTTCATGTGAAGTTCATTTGGGAGCACCAACACCTTGATTGTTATTTATTATTTCTCACCAAGATTTATTTTTATTTTCATCTATGAACTTAATTCTTTTTGGTGACCTTCCAGTCACATAATTTACATCACTGTGGACTATTTGTAAATGTTTCTATCTGTTTGTTAGATGTTACATTGTTTGTTTTGATCACGTACTATGGTCACACATTATTGTCACATACTGCACTCTATCCGAGTACAGTCCTTATCTAGTTTAGCGCTACACTTTTTTGTTTTGTTAGTGAAAGAGACTGGGAGCTCAGTTGAGTGAAGATCAAGGAGTTTGTTATAACTTGTGTTAGAAACTGTTACAAGACTGTTGCCATAGGAGACAGCGGTCCTACTCATGCTGATGTGGCGTCTTGCTGGAGGCCTTTCCCTGCATGGCTGTCTGCCTATAGAAGTCTCGGAGTCTGCCAATTAACATTGCAACTACTAAAGGGTGTCCTGGCCCCAACCCTCTCTCCCCCAGTTCTGTTTAAGAGACAATAAATCTCTTTGCATTCAAGAAGTGTCTGGTGCCCATTAAAGTGGTTGTAAACCCGGAAAAAAAAAAAAACACCTGCAAGACAAAGCCATAATGAGCTAGTATGACTAGCATACTAGCTCATTATGCATCACTTACCTTAGATTGGGGCCCCCGAAGCCGTCCTCGTCTCCCCATCCAGGCTCAGCCATTGCTCATCAGATACCCGGAAGGTTACTTCCGGGTATCGGCGCTCCAGCCAATCACAGCGCCGCTCCGGCGCTGTGATTGGCTGGAGCGGCGAAGACGTCACCCCACGCATGCGTGCACCGTCAAATCCGGCAAGGCCGGATTTGTGAATGGGGATTAACCCTGTGAATGCACCGTGTCTACGGCGCGCATGCACCGTAGACATCGGTGCATATCTTTTTTTGCAAATATCTCCTAAACCGTGTAGGTTAAGGAGATATTTCTTGCACCTACAGGAAAGCCTTAATCTAGGCCTACCTGTAGGTACAAGTTGCATAAGTGGGTTTACAACCACTTTAATCTACTTTGCATTTCACCCACCATGCCTCCTAACCCACTCTACAAAGAAGAATGTGAGCTGTCCCTGTAACGGCACCCCAAATATGAAAGGAGTTAAACGCCATTTTAGATATTCCCTCTCCTGGACACACATTCGCTACCGATCCTCCACATTTAGGCGACCACTTCCCATAGGATTAATCCTTCCAAAGTACGAGACAAAACGCTCCTGTATCTTTCCAACAGCAATCACAATCTTTAATGAGAGCAGGCTCTTTTTATAGACCAAAATAATACTGCATTCATCTAAATGAACAATTGTCCAACTCCACCCACAACATCACACAATGGTTACATAACGAGCTCCCAATACACATATCTTAGAAGACAATCTCATACTTTCTAAGGGATTCTGGGTTCCCCGGGCCCTCCCGTTACATCTCTCCCCTTTCGGCAGGAGACTAACACAGGAGGAGACCCCAGACAGGTTGACTCCGAGTCATAGTTCCATTCCCCTAATGCCGGTATCCACCCAGTACCCCAAATAATTTGCTCCAGAGCATTACTTACCCAGCCAACCTCTGCCTCTCTCAGAGAACATACCCGCCACTGGGGAGAGGCCTGGACTGGCCCTTCTCCCTGGGGTCCTTTCAGCTGCTGGAGAGAAGACAGGGTGACCGGGCTCAGTCCGTCATGCTGTTGGGGATCTGGGCCGACTGCCCAGCATTCCTGGGGTATACAAGTGTAGACTGAAGTCCCATCCACTTGTGGTAGGTGGAAATCTCCCAGTGCTTGCAAAGCAAGGCTGACATCCTCCTGTCTCAGTGTCACACCATTTTCTGGGGTCGTGTCAGTGAAGACCGAAGTCCCATCCAGTACCACAGGAACTCCCTCTTCTGTTAGTTGAGAGCAGAGGCCCGCGGCACTCTGCTCTGTTGCCAGCTCTTCTGCTGGGTACTCCACACCATCTGCTCTGGCTAACTGTTGGGGGGGGGGGAAGGGCTGTTTCTCCTCCCTGCATCTCTGAAATCCACTGGGAAAGAGGAACCATCACCTTCTCACCTCGGGCCTCCAAAACTGCCACGGGTGTAGAGCAGGGGTCTGCAGTACTCTGTCCTGCTGCCAGTACTTGAGCAGGCGATGTATAATCCCTAACATCCTCTGAACAGTCCCTTAAGTCCATACCTTCTGTAATCTGGGGCTGGGGAGATGAGCCAACTGCCCTAGCTCCCTGAAACTCCATATCATCCACTTCGGCTTTAGGGATGGCAATCTTCTTCAAATTTTCCACTGCCGATTCTTCAGCCAGGATTTCAGAGTTGTCCACTGGTATTTCCTGATAGTCCCAGGCAAAGGTAGCACCACCCTGCTGCTGAGCAGATTCTAGCAGCTGTCTGTAGGCGATCTCCGATTGCCGTATTTCCGCCATTCTCCGCTCATGTTGCCGCTCTAGTTCTCTCTCTTGTCGCTCTAGTTCTCTCTTTTGTCACGCATCCTGCAGCTGGATGCCTTTAATGGCATTCTGTATGGCGGTGTCTGATGGGTTAGCACCATATAATGCCAAGCGCTGTCGAACTCGTTGCTGAAACAAATCTTCAACTGACCGGGGTCCTGCATCACCATCCCTCTGGTCCATCTCGGCTAGCTCCCTGAACAAGGTGGCCTTGTTCTTTGTCCCACCGGTCCCTCCACGGCTCTAAAGTAGGTCTTTCAGTGTGGCTTTCCTGCCGGCTGCATAGCTGGTCATTCACTGTGGTGGTTTGGAGTGTGCCAGGAACTGGAGGGAAAATCCCACCGCTGCCAACCAATGTAACGGCACCCCAAATATGAAAAGGGTTAAACGCTGTTTTAGATATTCCCTCTCCTGGACACACATTCGCTGCCGATCCTCCACAGTCAGGCGACCACTTCCCATAGGATTAATCCTTCCAAAGTACGAGACAAAACGCTCTGTATCTTTCCAACAGAAATCACAATCTTTAATGACAGCAGGCTCTTTTTATAGACCAAAATAATACTGCATTAATCTAAATGAACAATTGTCCAACTCCACCCACAACATCACACAATGGTTACATAACGAGCTCCCAATACACATATCTTAGAAGACAACAGGTTAGCTAATCCCTTTCCAGTTTAAATGATTATGCATGACCTTTTGTGTTCCCCCAGCCTGTCTGGCTGCCAGAGTACAATCCCTATAATTACAGGCTTAACTCCCACAAGCCACAATAGACAATAGAATGTAATCACACCCCATCACAGCAAGTATTATATAACAGCCCACACACAGTATATACCCAATATATGCCATGTATATACATTATTGGATATGGCTATCACAGATCATGGTGGGGTTCTCATTCACCCTGTGCCCCTAATAGAGACACAGGGTGGTTTATACATAAGAGGCATTGGGGAAGCTGAAGCAAGGGTATCTCATACTGTCTAAGAGATTCTGGGTTCCCCGGGCCCTCCCGTTACAGTCCCTAACTCTGGAGGTCACCATTTAGGCCTGGAGAGGCCCGGGACTTGGCTACATATGTATCCAGAAGCATTCCCTTTTAAGAAAAACTTATTTAAAGGCAATTGCACATAAGTTGTTCTTGAGAACTGACACCGACATACTGACTGACCAAGGCACTCTTTTTATGTCGAAGGAGAAGGCAAACTTGTGCAAGCTGTTTCAGATTAATCAATTGCTGACGTTTATCATCCACAGGCAGATGGCCTCATCAAGAGGTTTAATAGGACCCTGGAGAGACTGGGAACAGATATGCACTGTGGTCAGTGTTCATTTGGGGTCTCCTGCCGGTGTTGACCTGGTGCTGGTCGATACCACCCTATCCAGACCACAAACTCGGCAAACAAAATAACTTATGCAGAAAAATAAAACGTTTTCAGGATTACCTGGTTATTCAAATGTTATGGAACATGACATTATGACATAGTCCAATGTTAAGGTCAGAGTAAAGCCGTATCATATCCCAGAAGCACAATGTTTTCGAGGAAGTTCAGAGAATGCTTGGGCTCAATGTCATTGAGGAATCAGAGAGAATGGTCCAAATACAATCGGGCTTGACCAAAGCCCAACAGTGATCTATGGTTTTGCAATGATTTTAGGAAACTTAGTGGGAAGGGCCACCAATAGAGAGTACTGGAGGGCTGGGGCCCTGTCAGGTAAGGGTGTATTGGGCCCCATGATTTCAAATGAAATAAAATAAAAAGAGCTTAGCAGTCACCCCACTATTGGACATACCTGTAAAAGGTGTTATGCCCCGTACACAAGACCGGTTTTCCCCGACGAGAAAACTGCCATTTTTTTAGATTGGTCGGGAAAACCGGTCATGTGTATGCTCCATAGCAGTTTTCCAGACGAAAAAACTGCCCGCAAAAAATTTAGAACCTGCTCTATTTTTTCCCATCGTGTTTCCCGTTGGTCTTTTTCTCGTCGCAAAAACCGGTCGTGTGTAGGCTTTTCCGAGGGGAAAAAAACTGCGCATGCTCAGAATCAAGTATGAGACGGGAGCGCTTGTTCTGGTAAAACTAGCGTTTATAATGGAGATAGCACATTCGTCACGCTGTAACGGACTGAAAAGCGCGAATCGTCTCTCACCAAACTTTTACTAACACGAGATCAGCAAAAGCAGCCCAAAGGGTGGCGCCATTTGAATGGAACTTCCCCTTTATTGTGCCGTCGTACGTGTTGTACGTCACTGCGCTTTACTCAAGCGGTTTTTTTAATGAACGTGTGTAGGCAAGGCAGGCTTGAGAGGAATCACGTCGGGTTTTGGCATGTCAGGAAAACCGGTCGTGTGTACAAGGCATTATACTTTTTTTGTAAGTACAATTTAATATTGACGAACAAAAATCACATGTAGAAACATTGCATCGTCCTTCTCCCATATAATATATATGTATTGAGCAACTGTATGTTGCGTCCATATAAACATCAACCTCAAACACATGGTTGCTAATATATTGTTGCATTTGTGTCTCTTATTTTCTGAAGTGTATAAATGAAATGTTTGGAAATGTTCTAGTTTCTTTAGAAGGCAATGAGTCCACAATGTAATTAAAGAGGAAATAAACCCTGATGGGTTTTACTTCCTCTTTAGCCCGCTGCAAAAGCCTGCAAATGCATCGCATACTAGCCCATTATGTGTCACTTACCTGCAAAAGAATCCAGCGATGTCCCCTGTGCAGGCAGCCTCCATCTTTTGCCCCCTCTTCCTTCCGGGCTGCGGACTCCGGCTCTGTGATTTGCCGTAGCCACGTGACGTCACTCCCGCGAATGCGCACGGGAGCCGCGATTCACGGCACAGGCTGGGGAAGAAACTGCACTTTGTTTCGTTTCTTCCCTGCGCATGCACCGTTGGGATTTTCGGCGGACTACAAGTGAAATATCTCCTAAACGGCGCACGTTTAGAAGATATTTCCACTACCTGTAGGTAAGCCTTATTCTAGGCTTACAGTGCCTTGCGAAAGTATTCGGCCCCCTTGAACTTTTCATCCTTTTGCCACATTTCAGGCTTCAAACATAAAGATATAAAATTGTAATTTTTTGTGAAGAATCACCAACAAGTGGGACACAATTGTGAAGTGGAACGAAATCTATTGGATTTTTGAAACTTTTTTAACTAATAAAAAAATGAAAAGTGGGGCGTGCAAAATTATTCGGCCCCCTTGCGTTAATACTTTGTAGAGCCACCTTTTGCTGCGATTACAGCTGCAAGTCGCTTGGGGTATGTCTCTATCAGTTTTGCACATCGAGAGACTGAAATTCTTGCCCATTCTTCCTTGCAAAACAGCTCGAGCTCAGTGAGGTTGGATGGAGAGCGTTTGTGAACAGCAGTTTTCAGCACTTTCCACAGATTCTCGATTGGATTCAGGTCTGGACTTTGACTTGGCCATTCTAACACCTGGATACGTTTATTTGTGAACCATTCCTTTGTAGATTTTGCTGTATGTTTGGGATCATTGTCTTGTTGGAAGATAAATCTCCGTCCCAGTCTCAGGTCTTTTGCAGACTCCAACAGGTTTTCATCCAGAATGGTCCTGTATTTGGCTGCATCCATCTTCCCCTCAATTTTAACCATCTTCCCTGTCCCTGCTGAAGAAAAGCAGGCCCAAACCATGATGCTGCCACCACCATGTTTGACAGTGGGCATGGTGTGTTGAGGGTGATGAGCTGTGTTGCTTTTACGCCAAACATATCGTTTTGCATTGTGGCCAAAAAGTTCGATTTTGGTTTCATCGGACCAGAGCACCTTCTTCCACATGTTTGGTGGGTCTCCCAGGTGGCTTGTGGCAAACTTTAGACGAGACTTTTTATGGATATCTTTGAGAAATGGCTTTCTTCTTGCCACTCTTCCATAAAGGTCAGATTTGTGCAGTGTACGACTGATTGTTGTCCTGTGGACAGACTCTCCCACCTCAGCTGTAGTTCTCTGCAGTTCATCCAGAGTGATCATGGGCCTCTTGGCTGCATCTCTGATCAGTCTTCTCCTTGTCTGAGCTGAAAGTTTAGAGGGACAGCCAGGTCTTGGTAGATTTGCAGTGGTCTGATACTCCTTCCATTTCAAAATGATCGCTTGCACAGTGCTCCTTGGGATGTTTAAAGCTTGGGAAATCTTTTTGTATCCAAATCCGGCTTTAAACTTCTCCACAACAGTATTACGGACCTGCCTGGTGTGCAGGGTTGCCAACTTTCCATAAATTTACGAACAGTTTGTAAAATCCGTACTTTTTGCATCTGTCCTTGAATGTCCATTCCAGACATGTAGGCTGCATGTCCGTAACTGACATTCATGGACAAATGCAACAATTATGGATTTTACAAACTGTTTGTAAATTTACTGAAAGTTGGCAACCCTGCTGGTGTGTTCCTTGGTCTTCATGATGCTCTCTGCGCTTTCAACAGAACCCTGAGACTATCACAGAGCAGGTGCATTTATACAGAGACTTGATTACACACAGGTGGAGTCTATTTATCACCATCAGTCATTTAGGACAACATTGGATCATTAAGAGATCCTCGCTGAACTTCTGGAGTGAGTTTGCTGCACTGAAAGTAAAGGGGCCGAATAATTTTGCACGCACCACTTTTCAGTTTTTTATTTGCTAAAAAAGTTTAAAATATCCAATAGATTTCATTCCACTTCACAATTGTGTCCCACTTGTTGGTGATTCTTCACAAAAAATAAAAATTTTATATCTTTATGTTTGAAGCATGAAATGTGGCAAAAGGATGAAAAGTTCAAGGGGGCCGAATACTTTTGCAAGGCACTGTACCTATAGGTAGAAGTAGTCCAAAAGGGTTTACCACCACTTTAATGTAAAGGATAGAACATCACCATTACTTGCCCAGTTGATATATAAATGTTGTGTATGTGTGGACCGTTCTCGGGGGTTCTCGGTCCCCAGAGGTGGGAGACTCTAATGGCGCCCCCTGTTTTTTTCTTTCAGAATTATGGATTGTACCCGGCGGATCACTCTTCCAGAATCCACTTACAGGCATCTTCTCGGGTGTAAGAATGAGATCGCTGACCTCTTCCACAGGAAGTTCCGTTGTGTGGTGGAGTTGAGCGGTCCTGAACCCAACAAATCTCACCCTGCATCAGTCAAGGCTGAAAAAGTTTATGAGAAGAGAACCTCGTTGGGCCCTGTGGTCAGTGTATGGAGGGGCGACCTCACTAAGCAGGACGCCGATGTTGTGGTGAATGCCGCTAATGAAGACCTGGATCATGCCGGGGGGTTGGCCCGTGCTTTGGTGAAAGCTGGAGGACCAGTCATTGAAAAGGACAGCAAAGATTACATTAAGGCCCATGGAAAGATAAAAACCGGAGAGTACGCAATCACACGTCCCGGAGATCTCCCCTGTAAGTGTCTCCTTCATGTTGTGGGGCCGGTGTGGTTTAATGAAACCCCCGACAGATGTGATGACGAGCTTGCTGAATGTATCAAGAATGTGCTGAAGTATGTGAATCAGAACACAAACATCAAATCTGTGGCCATCCCAGCCGTGAGCTCCGGGATCTTTGGGTTTCCTCTCCAACGGTGTGCAGATCTTATCGTGAAGACCATTCGCTCATTCTGTTCTACTGCGACACCTTCCTACCTAAAGGAAATCCGACTGGTGAACAACAATGACCCGGCTATCAAAGCCATGAAGTCGGCCTGTGAAAGCACTTTTGGGCCAAGTGAGGACCTCAGTGGAGCCACATCAGGTCCACCTGACCAAACACGGCCAATAACACGCAGCATGAGCTCTAACTCACAACCCTCACCAACAGCATCCAGCTATAAGGAAGCTCTTGTGCAACCCTCAGCACACAGACCCTCTACAGAGATGTTACAACCAATCACCATCAATGGATTAACCCTTCACCTGAAACATGGGCTAATACAGGAACAGAAGGTAAGTCCATCATATGTCTCTTTCCATCCATCTCCATAGATAATGAATACCGGCATACATATGTAGCACACGGATCCCTGGCCTTACCTCTTCAAGGTGGGACACACTGTACCACAAAGCCCCGGTTCCTTCTTGAATAAGAGGGTGAGCGGTGTTCAGAAATTGTTGGGTCCCGCAGTGAGTTCCCTTCCCCCAGTTGGTTCTCACCCCCAGAGTGTAGGGAAGAGTCTGTTGGAGGAGGTGCACCAATAAGGCCAATGTCCAGACAGGTTAAACCTTAATGAAGGAAGGTTTATTTTCTTTATGCTGACAACTGGATAGGAAAGTTGGAGTTGAAGAATAAAAAAAACAGGGAGGCAGGTTCAGGCACTTGGTATCACCACTCAATCCCGAGTGGACTCTGCTCACCCGGATAGTCCCCTCTCACAGTACTAGCAGCCGGAGTGACACACAAACTTTACTTCTCTTAATTTTCCCTTGGAGATACGATCAGGAGATTCTCTGCCACAGAATCTCTGAGCCCCGAACCTCTCAGTGCTTGTAATTAAAGGACAGGTGCAAGTCGCTGCACATTACAAGGCCTCAGATGATTAGTGGAATCCCTCCAGAAGGTTACCGGGCCTCTCTTTCACCGTAAAACTCTCACCGGTCCCTTAGAAAGGTCCTCCCCCGGTCTCCTCTTCTTAGAGAGGGTCCCCTCTCAGGGGCACCCTGGGATTCCTCCTCTTAGAGCTGAGCCCCAGCTAAAGGTGCTGGGCCCAATGGCGAAGTTGCAGCCCCAGGCTAAAAGTGCCTGGGACCGATGCATATGCGCACCCCTGGCCTGGAGGGCCAGGTCACGCGACCCGAACTCCAGAGCCCCGGAACTCTGGAAGACCCCCTCCAGGCAGCGTCTACCCCTTATGTATCCCCTCCCGGCATGCACAGCAGGTTGACCACGCCCACTGTACTACTGCCGAGAGAGGACACCCTAAGGCACAGCACTGTTACCAGCAGTTCAACCCTGACCTGTCATGGCAGTGCCACCTACAGGCCACAGGGAACTGCACACCAGTACAACACCTGAGGAACAAAACAACCGTACCTATCAATAAAAGTGGTCTGAGCCTGACTACTAGCTCAGACTAACCTCTAAATTTAGGCACACAGCACCCCTCAAAGTAGAGGGGCGCTACACATACTACTACGTAGAAGAAAGATTTCCTTGTTGTCTGTTTTGATAACAAAAAAGATTTCATCTGCCATTCTCTTCTGGATTGCCGTGGTTGGGCTCTGGGGTTTGTAAGAGCAAACGCTGTGTAAGGCCTGGTTCACACCTAATGCGTTTTCAGTTTTGCAGAATCACAGTACAGTCATACCATGACTCCCTATGGGTCACATTCGTCCTCTCTACGTTTTCAGCCCGTGCCTGCTTTGCAAAGAGTCAGGGACTTTTTTACTCACAGCAGGTTGTGTTTTTGGTTCCATAGACTTCAATAGAAAGGGAGTGGAAATACATATGTAGCGGGTATTTGAATTTAGGGGAGGCATCTGGGTGGTAGTGTAGCCCAGATGCATTGATTGTCAGGGAATCTGAGATAATTTTGTGGTTCTTGGAGGACTCTGGTGGTGTGAGGTTCCCTGCGGCCTGCAGGTGGCGTTGTCGCCCTGGGCCGGAGTTGAACACTCACCGCAAGACTGCTTCCCTTTTTGTCCTTTCCTGGCGCTGGTACAGCGGGGCTGGGAACCTGCTGTGATGCAAAGGGAGAGGAGATAAAAGGGGCGGACGCCCTGACCTTGGGGTTCAGAGTCGGAGGACACAGCCGCACCCAGGCACCTTCAGCTTGGGTGCTGGCGTTCCGGAGTTCCGGGCCCAGGTGCCCTTGACCTGGCCGGAGCGGGAGATGGAGTCCATCTCAGGCACCTTTAGCCTGGGGTGAGGTACTATGGCGGAAGCCTGGAGCTCAGTACCTTCGACTGAGTTCCGCGAGGGTGGAGGAATCCGAGGGGCCCTAACTCCTTGGGTACTTGTGTCTGAGACGAGGAGGCCGGTGAGCGGAACTTCTCCGGAGAGCCCAGCGCAGCATTGCTGGTGACGGAGAGGCCTCCGGTAACTTTCTTGGACGGATGTCCTTCCCCTGATAGGGGCTACGTTAGTGAAGGTAATTCATGTTCCTGTTCTATATAATCAGTGGCAGTGACTATTTGCCATTGGTGACACCACAGTGGTTAGCTATATCTAAAAGAATTGTGCCTTGACCTACTCCCTACAAATACTGAAGTGTTACATGGGTCTTAACCTGTCTGTGCTGTATGACTATTTATTGAGAAGAATAAATACGAGTTGGACCTATTCAGTGTGTGGAACTCTGGTTACTAGGAGCAAAGGGGAGTCAATCCGAGGAGAGGATTGGACTCTGGGACACCTACACAAAACCCGATAGTTCTGGCCTTCACCTCTACACCTTGGAGGACATGGGCCATGGTGTATCTCATCCCTCCCCCCAGTGATAACCCCTAGACGAGACAGACAAGCCGCGAATGAGAAGGGGAGAGAGGGGTGAGGTCGCTACACATAAAAAAATAAATAAAAAAAAACTTCCTCCCAAAACGCATCAAAAACACATTATAAATGTGTTATAAATGCATGTGGAAAAAAAAAAACCGCACTGGAAAAGTGCATTAACTGCAACCTGCATTGGTGTGAATCCAGTCTAAAGCCCAGCTGAGCTTTCAGTTTTTAAATCCGCTAATTACATTCCTGGTGCATCAAAACAAGAATTATACAAAGTCTGAAGCCTCGTACACACGGCCGAGAATCTCTTCGCAAAAAAAACGTTGTTTTTCTCGACGGGTTTCTTGTCAAGCTTTCCTTGCATACACACTGTCAATCCAAAATCTCGTCGTTGTAAAGCGCGGTGACGTACAACACGTACGACGCCAGTATAAAGGGGAAGTTCTATTCCAATGGCGCCACCCCTTGGGCTGCTTTTGCTGATCTCGTGTTACCGCGTGTTGGTAAAGTTTGGGGAGAGACGATTCGCGCTTTTCATCTCTCGTGCTCTTCAGTCCGTTACAGCGTGAGGAATGTGCTATCTCCATTACCAACGCTAGTTTTACCAGAACGAGCGCTCCCGTCTCATCACTTAATTCTGAGCATGCGCGGTTTTTGAAGACTCGGAAAAGCCTACACACGACCGGTTTTCTCGTCCAAATACAGTCTGACGAGAATCACGACGAGAAAAAATAAAGCAGGTCTTCTTTTTTTCTCGACGAGAAAGCATACACACGAATGGTTTTCTCGGTAAGGAAGCTCTCCCAACAGTTTTCTTGTCGTTTCTTGCCGAGAAAACCGGCCTTGTGTTCTAAGAAAGCATGTCTCCTGCCAGCATGCTGCAGAAAAGCTGGCAGCGGAAATGTAAAAGCACGGCCCCCGATGTATCACATGTACACAGCTGAACACATGACTTGCATTGCAGCCGTAATAATAGAATTTGGTTTGACTCTTTTGCAGACACAGATTATCGTGAACTCGGTCGCCTCTAATCTGGACCTGTATTCTGGAGTCATCTCAAAAGCAATTGCCTCCAAGGCCGGGTACAAATTACAGGATGAAATCAGAAGACAAAGCAGTTACCTTCGTACCACAAATCCCACCGCCAATATTACCATTATCCCCACCCGGGGCTACAATCTGTCCTGTGAGTTTGTCTACCATGTCATTTTACCGCCTGTTTCTTCAACAAACTATCCGTATGCTCTGCAGGTAAGTGTCTCCATTGATTTCTCCATCCTTCTCTGCCAGAGACAAATAAAAACAGTACATTCTGTATAGAAGACCCCTCTATGGGAGACCAATGATAACTCAGCCAAACTGTTCCCGCCTCTTTCAGGGTAACAGGGGGGCTTATTTATAACGGACGAGGATATATCATTCTCCACTCTGCTTTATACTCCCACAGCAGCCCTAAAATTTTCCACTCGCATTTTGCGAGTGGAAAATGTGGGCTGGCAAGCTGGGCTGCCGGGGAGGGGGTGGGGTGAGCAGGAATGGGAGCCCTTCTCCCAGAAGAAGAGAGCATGGAGGAAGAGAGAGGGCGGCCGGTGTCCTATCATTCTGTGTCCCCTATCAGATAGTGCCCGGGTTGGACTGCGCATGCGCAGCCCGAGATCACGGAAATCTCAGAGACTGAACATCTGTTCCATCAGCTGAAGTTGGAGCATGCGCAGTTACGACGCTCGCTCCCGATGCTTATCGTCGGCGCTCGCTGTATCAGATGGGATATCCATCTCGATAGAACACCGCTGACCGTGCTCACAGCAATACAGCAAGGAGCGCAAAGGGGCGGGTGTATTATTGAGCAGTGATTTTTTTTTTTTTTTTTTTTTTAACCATCTGCCCCTTGCTGTATTGCTGTGAGCACAGCCAGCAGTGTTCTATCGAGATGTCCAACCTGTAAAAAATCACTGCTCAATGATACACCCGCCCCTTTTTAAGAACCATCCGCCACCTTGCTGAATTGCTGTGGGCGTGGCCAGCGCTGTTCTATCGAGATGGGTCCCCCATCTGATACAGCGAGCGGCGTGGATAAGCATCGGGAGCGAGCGGCCTGTTAACTGCGCATGCTCCAAGAACAGCTGACGGAACAGATGTTAAGTCTCACAGATTTCCGTGATCTCCAATTGCGCATGCGCAGTTCAACCCGGGCACTATCTGATGGGGGACCCATACTGATAGAACACCGGATCATCATAGCGGAAGAGAGCATGGTGGAAGAGGAGAGCTGGCTTGATCACATTTATTGAGAGAAACTAAGAAAAACTTTTAAATTTTTTCCTTAAAAAAAAAAAAAAACTCAGAAGTTATAAATTACCACCAAAAGAAAGCTCTATTTGTGTGAAGAGAAAGATAAAAATGAAATTTAGGTACAGTGTTACATGACCGCGTAATTGTCATTCAAAGTGCGAGAGCACTGAGAGCTGAAAAATGGCCTGGGCAGGAAGGGGGTGAAAGGGCCTGGTATTGAGGTGGTTAAAGTTTTTATGTGCGTGTAAAGGCAGGTGTCCCAATACTTTTGGTAATATATAGTGTAAGTTTGAACCCATCTGAAAGCCTACAGCGAATCACATGCTGTGAGACAGGGAATGCCTTTGATTGGCTGTTGGTTTTCATGGCTTCCCAGCACTCTACAGTGGTGTAGCATGGGTTGCCAGCACCCAGGGCAAGGCATGTATTGCCCGTCCCCCAAAACGTGGGTGCAATACTTTAAGAATTTTGCACCCAGGGCAACTGGCCCCTCCCACTCTACGCCACTGGGTGTTTGGTATTCCTGCACAGAGGTATAGTTACATAGTTACATAGTTACATAGTTAGTCAGGTTGAAAAAAGACACAAGTCCATCCAGTTCAACCGTAAAATAAAATAATAATAATATCATACAATCCCATATACCCAATTCTATACTCACAGTTGATCCAGAGGAAGGCAAAAACCCCAGCAGAGCATGATCCAATTTCCTCCAGCAGGGGAAAAAATTCCTTCCTGATCCCCCGAGAGGCAATCGGATTTTCCCCGGATCACCTTTACCTATAAATGTCAGTACCCAGTTATATTCTGTACATTTAGGAAAGAATCCACTTCAGCCCCGGACCATTTCGCTGACCAAAGACCAGGTCACTTTTTGTGATTCGGCACTGCGTCGCTTTAACTGACAATTGCGCGGTCGTGCGACGTGGCTCCCAAACAAAATTGACGTCCTTTTTTCCCCACAAATAGAGCTTTCTTTTGGTGGTATTTGATCACCTCTGCGGTTTTTATTTTTTGCGCTATAAACAAAAATAGAGCGACAATTTTGAAAAAAAAAAAAGCAATATTTTGTACTTTTTGCTATAATATATATCCCCCAAACAATATATAAAAAAACTTTTTTTTCCCCCTCAGTTTAGGCCGATACGTATTCTTCTACATATTTTTGGTAATAAAAATCGCAATAAGCGTTTATTGATTGGTTTGCGCAAAAGTTATAGCGACTACAAAATAGGGGACAGTTTTATGGCATTTTTATTAATCATTTATTTTTTACTAGTAGTGGCGGCGATTTGCGATTTTATTTTATTTTTTTTAATATAGTTTCTGCGACATTATGGCGGACACATCAGACACTTTAAAAATCATTTTGGGACCATTGTAATTTTTACAGCGATCAGTGCTATAAAAATGCACTGATTACTGTATAAATGTCTCTGGCGGTGAAGGGGTTAACCTGTAGGGGCGCTGAAGGGGTTAAGTGTGACCTACGGAGTGATTCTAACTGTTAGGGGGCGTGGCTTGCCGCGACACGTCACTGATCGTCTGTTCCTGATGACAGGGAACAGACGATCAGTGACATGTCACTAGGCAGAACGGGAAGATGTTGTGTTTACGCTGACATCTCCCCGTTCTTCAGCTCCATGACACGATCGCGGGACACCGGCGGACATCGAGTCCACGGGTCTCGCGGGCATGGTCACGGAGCTCGCGGCAGGGTCGCGAGCGCGCCACCACACGTTGGCAATTTTAAAGGGGACGTATATATACTCCCATTTGCCTGTCCATGCCATTCTGTCGACGTAAATGTTCGTGCGGCGGTCGGCAAGAGGTTAAAGCAATCTACTGAGCTGGCCAGATCCACCTCTGCAGGGAGTCTATTCCACATTTTCACAGCTCTTACTGTGAAGAAACCTTTCCGTATTTGGAGGTGAAATCTCTTTTCCTCTAGATGTAAAGAGTGCCCCCTTGTCCTTTGTGATGACCGTAAAGTGAATAACTCAACACCAAGTTCACTATATGGACCCCTTATATATTTGTACATGTTGATCATATCCCCCCTTATTCTCCTCTTCTCAAGAGAGAATAAATTCAGTTCCTCTAATCTTTCCTCATAGCTGAGCTCCTCCATGCCTCTTATCAGTTTGGTTGCCCTTCTCTGCACTTTCTCCAGTTCCCCAATATCCTTTTTGAGAACTGGGGCCAAAAACTGAACTGCATATTCCAGATGAGGTCTTACTAATGATTTGTACAGATGATGTCTCTCTCTCTGGAGTCCATACCTCTCTTATACAAGAAAGGACTTTCCTCGCTTTGGAGACCACAGCTTGGCATTGCATGTTATTATTGAGCTTATGATCTACCAAAACCCCCAGATCCTTCTCCACTACGGATCCCCCCCAGATCCTTCTCCACTACGGATCCCCCCAGATCCTTCTCCACTACGGATCCCCCCAGATCCTTCTCCACTACGGATCCCCCCAGATCCTTCTCCACTATGGATCCCCCCAGATCCTTCTCCACTACGGATCCCCCCAGATCCTTCTCCACTACGGATCCCCCCAGATCCTTCTCCACTACGGATCCCCCCAGATCCTTCCCCACTACGGATCCCCCCAGATCCTCCTCCACTACGGATCCCCCCAGATCCTCCTCCACTATGGATCCCCCCAGATCCTTCTCCACTACGGATCCCCCCCCAGATCCTCCTCCACTATGGATCCCCCCAGATCCTTCTCCACTACAGATCCCCTCCAGATCCTTCTCCACTACGGATCCCCTCCAGATCCTTCTCCACTACGGATCCCCCAGATCCTTCTCCACTACGGATCCCCCAGATCCTTCTCCACTACGGATCCCCCCCAGATCCTTCTCCACTAAGGATCCCCCCAGATCCTTCTCCACTACGGATCCCCCCGATCCTTCTCCACTACGGATCCCCCCCCAGATCCTTCTCCACTACGGATCCCCCCAGATCCTTCTCCACTACGGATCCCCCCAGATCCTTCTCCACTACGGATCCCCCCCGATCCTTCTCCACTACAGATCCCCCCCAGATCCTTCTCCACTACGGATCCCCCCAGATCCTTCTCCACTACGGATCCCCCCAGATCCTTCTCCACTACGGATCCCCCCCGATCCTTCTCCACTACAGATCCCCCCCAGATCCTTCTCCACTACGGATCCCCTCCAGATCCTTCTCCACTACGGATCCCCCAGATCCTTCTCCACAACGGATCCCCCCCAGATCCTTCTCCACTAAGGATCCCCCCAGATCCTTCTCCACTACGGATCCCCCCGATCCTTCTCCACTACGGATCCCCCCCAGATCCTTCTCCACTACGGATCCCCCCAGATCCTTCTCCACTACGGATCCCCCCAGATCCTTCTCCACTACGGATCCCCCCCAGATCCTTCTCCACTACGGATCCCCCCAGATCCTTCTCCACTACGGATCCCCCCAGATCCTTCTCCACTACGGATCCCCCCGATCCTTCTCTACGGATCCCCCCCAGATCCTGCTTCACTACGGATCCCCCCAGATCCTTCTCCACTACGGAACCCCCCAGATCCTTCTCCACTACGGATCCCTCAGATCCTCCTCCACTACGGGTCCCCCCAGATCCTCCTCCACTACGGATCCCCCCAGATCCTTCTCCACTACGGATCCCCCCAGATCCTTCTCCACTACGGAACCCCCCAGATCCCCCTCCACTACGGATCCCCCCAGATCCTTCTCCACTACAGATCCCCCCAGATCCTTCTTCACTACGGATCCCCCCCAGATCCCCCTCCACTACGGATCCCCCCAGATCCCCCTCCACTACGGATCCCCCCAGATCCTTCTCCACTACGGATCCCCCCAGATCCTTCTCCACTACGGATCCCCCCCAGATCCTTCTCCACTACGGATCCCCCCCAGATCCTTCTCCACTACGGATCCCCCCAGATCCTTCTCCTCTACGGATCCCCCCCAGATCCTTCTCCTCTACGGATCCCCCCCAGATCCTGCTTCACTACGGATCCCCCCAGATCCTTCTCCACTACGGAACCCCCCAGATCCTTCTCCACTACGGATCCCCCCAGATCCTCCTCCACTACGGATCCCCCCAGATCCTTCTCCACTACGGATCCCCCCAGATCCTTCTCCACTACGGATCCCCCCAGATCCTTCTCCACTACGGATCCCCCCAGATCCTTCTCCACTACGGATTCCCCCAGATCCTTCTTCACTACGGATCCCCCCCAGATCCCCCTCCACTACGGATCCCCCCCAGATCCCCCTCCACTACGGATCCCCCCCAGATCCCCCTCAACTACGGATCCCCCCCAGATCCTTCTCCACTACGGATCCCCCCAGATCCTTCTCCACTACGGATCCCCCCAGATCCTTCTCCACTACGGATCCCCCCAGATCCTTCTCCACTACGGATCCCCCCAGATCCTTCTCCACTACGGATCCCCCCCAGATCCTTCTCCACTACGGATCCCCCCAGATCCTTCTCCACTACGGATCCCCCCAGATCCTTCTCCACTACGGATCCCCCAGATCCTTCTCCACTACGGATCCCCCCAGATCCTTCTCCACTACGGATCCCCTCCAGATCCTTCTCCACTACGGATCCCCCCCAGATCATTCTCCACTACGGATCCCCCCAGATCCTTTTCCACTACGGATCCCCCCCAGATCCTTCTCCACTACGGACCCCCCCAGATCCTTCTCCACTACGGATCCCCCTCCACTACGGATCCCCCAGATCCTTCTCCACTACGGATCCCCCCAGATCCTTCTCCACTACGGATCCCCCCAGATCCCCCTCCACTACGGATCCCCCTCCACTACGGATCCCCCCAGATCCTTCTCCACTACGGATCCCCTCCAGATCCTTCTCCACTACGGATCCCCTCCAGATCCCCCTCCACTACGGATCCCCCCAGATCCCCCTCCACTACGGATCCCCCAGATCCTTCTCCTCTACGGATCCCCCCCAGATCCTGCTTCACTACGGATCCCCCCCAGATCCTTCTCCACTACGGAACCCCCCAGATCCTTCTCCACTACAGATCCCCCAGATCCTCCTCCACTACGGATCCCCCCAGATCCTCCTCCACTACGGATCCCCCCAGATCCTTCTCCACTACGGAACCCCCCAGATCCTTCTCCACTACGGATCCCCCCAGATCCCCCTCCACTACGGATCCCCCCAGATCCTTCTCCACTACGGATCCCCCAGATCCTTCTCCACTACGGATCCCCCCCAGATCCTTCTCCACTACGGATCCCCCCAGATCCTTCTCCACTACGGATCCCCCCAGATCCTTCTCCACTACGGATCCCCCCAGATCCTTCTCCACTACGGATCCCCCCAGATCCTTCTCCACTACGGATCCCCCAGATCCTTCTCCACTACGGAACCCCCCAGATCCTTCTCCACTACAGATCCCCCAGATCCTCCTCCACTACGGATCCCCCCAGATCCTCCTCCACTACGGATCCCCCCAGATCCTTCTCCACTACGGAACCCCCCAGATCCTTCTCCACTACGGATCCCCCCAGATCCCCCTCCACTACGGATCCCCCCAGATCCTTCTCCACTACGGATCCCCCCAGATCCTTCTTCACTACGGATCCCCCCCAGATCCTTCTTCACTACGGATCCCCCCCAGATCCCCCTCCACTACGGATCCCCCCAGATCCTTCTCCACTACGGATCCCCCCAGATCCTTCTCCACTACGGATCCCCCCAGATCCTTCTCCACTACGGATCCCCCCAGATCCTTCTCCACTACGGATCCCCCCCAGATCCTTCTCCACTACGGATCCCCCCAGATCCTTCTCCACTACGGATCCCCCCAGATCCTTCTCCACTACGGATCCCCCAGATCCTTCTCCTCTACGGATCCCCCCCAGATCCTGCTTCACTACGGATCCCCCCCCAGATCCTTCTCCACTACGGAACCCCCCAGATCCTTCTCCACTACGGATCCCCCCAGATCCTCCTCCACTACGGATCCCCCCAGATCCTCCTCAACTACGGATCCCCCCAGATCCTTCTCCACTACGGATCCCCCCCAGATCCTTCTCCACTACGGAACCCCCCAGATCCTTCTCCACTACGGATCCCCCCAGATCCTTCACTACCGATCCCCCAGATCCTTCTCCACTACGGATCCCCCCAGATCCTTCTCCACTACGGATTCCCCCAGATCCTTCTTCACTACGGATCCCCCCCAGATCCTTCTTCACTACGGATCCCCCCCAGATCCCCCTCCACTACGGATCCCCCCAGATCCCCCTCCACTACGGATCCCCCCCAGATCCTTCTCCACTACGGATCCCCCCAGATCCTTCTCCACTACGGATCCCCCCTGATCCTTCTCCACTACGGATCCCCCCAGATCCTTCTCCACTACGGATCCCCCCCAGATCCTTCTCCACTACGGATCCCCCCCAGATCCTTCTCCACTACGGATCCCCCCCAGATCCTTCTCCACTACGGATCCCCCCAGATCCTTCTCCACTACGGATCCCCCCAGATCCCCCTCCACTACGGATCCCCCTCCACTACGGATCCCCCCAGATCCTTCTCCACTACGGATCCCCCCAGATCCTTCTCCACTACGGATCCCCCCAGATCCCCCTCCACTACGGATCCCCCTCCACTACGGATCCCCCCAGATCCTTCTCTACTACGGATCCCCCCAGATCCTTCTCCACTACGGATCCCCCCAGATCCTTCTCCACTACGGATCCCCCCAGATCCTTCTCCACTACGGATCCCCCCAGATCCTTCTCCACTACGGATCCCCCCAGATCCTTCTCCACTACAGATCCCCCCAGATCCTTCTCCACTACGGATCCCCTCAGTTGTACTCCCCCTAGTATGTATGATGCATTCATATTCTTAGCCCCCAAGTGCATAACTTTACATTTATCAACATTAAACTTCATCTGCCACATAGTCGCCCAATTAGACAGAACATTGAGGTCGGCTTGTAAATTGGCGACATCCTGTAAGGACGTTATTCCACTGCATAGCTTGGTGTCATCTGCAAAGACAGAAATGTTACTTTTGATCTCAGACCCAATATCATTTATAAACATATTAAAAAGTATGGGTCCCAGCACTGAACCTTGGGGTACACCACTGATAACACTGAACCTTGGGGTACACCACTGATAACACTGAACCTTGGGGTACACCACTGATAACACTGAACCTTGGGGTACACCACTGATAACCTTGGACCATTCAGAGTAAGAATCATTAACCACGACTCTCTGAATTCTGTTTCAGAACCCTAAACCCTGTCAATCTGTCATTCCTTTTGAATTTTTTCATCCTTGATTTCCTTTTCACATATTCTGTTATATTCTTTGTAACATTTAAATGACATTAGTGTTCCTTCATTTTTATGTTTTTTTTAAAGCTCTTTTCTTATAGTTTATAGCTTTTTTAACTTTGGCCGTGAGCCACATAGGTTTTATTTTTAGCCTTTTAAACTCATTGCCCATGGGAATATACTTTGCAGTGAGTTCACAAACAGTCTTTATGAAGAATTCCCATTTCTGTTCTGTGCCCATTGATGCCAATATTCCTTCCCAGTCTAAGTCCTGGAGAGCAGCGCTCATCCTTGGAAAATTTGCTCTCTTGAAATTAAGTGTTTTTATCTTTCCCGTATGTGATTTTTGCTTACAGCTAACATCAAATGAAATCATGTTATGGTCACTGCTACCCAGGTGTTCCTTTATCTGAACATTAGTAATACGCTCTGCATGGTTTGAGATTACCAGGTCCAACAGAGCATCATTCCTAGTTGGGGCCTCAATAAACTGGACCATAAAATTGTCCTGCAATAGGTTTATAAATTTTTGCCCTTTAACTGTCCCAGCAGTTCCATTACTCCAGTCAATTTCTGGGTAGTTAAAATCCCCCATTATTAGCACCGTCCCAGCCCTTGCAGCCCTTTCCATCTGTGCAAGGAGCTGAGTCTCCACCTCCTCATTAACATTGGGTGGTCTATAACAAACTCCAATGATTAGCTTTGAACTACGCACATCTGTATGCAGTTCCACCCATAATGCTTCAGCCTCATCACACTCTCCATCAACCAGGTCCTCTTTCACACTCGCTTTGAGATCACTTCTCACCAGTGGTGGTGCGTCCATAGTGGGCGCAGGAGCGCTGCCCCCTCTCTCTCCTGCACCCGTCACTCAACTGTATTGCATGAATATATCTATTGTCACTGCTGCCACCCACTATTTAGGTGTCCGGCCCCCTGTTGAGCGCCGGCCATCTGAATAACAGCGGTGGGGGTGTTTTGGAAGTGCCTGATTAGATCGAGAGGCTCTAATCGGCTTCCAAATGGTTAACCAAGGGGTGCACAGGCTGTGCCTTTCCTGGTTAAACAATGCTGTGTTAGGGAATCGCTTCCCTAACACTGACCCGCCTGTCAGCCAATCAGGTGCACCGGGTCTGGTTACCAGTCACCTAAATGGCTGAAGCGACATCGAGGGCGGGAGAAGGCATTGAGGGAGTGTGAAGAGGACGGCGGAGGCGCTGACCGGAGGAAGGTAAATGCTGGGGACAAACTGGCTGTATTTGGGGACAAACTGGCTGTATTTGGGGACAAACTGGCTGTATTTGGGGACAAACTGGCTGTATTTGAGGGGGCAAACTGGCTGTATTTGGGGACAAACTGGCTGTATTTGAGGGGAAACTGGCTGTATTTGAGGGGGCAAACTGGTGGCGTTTGATGGGCACAGTGGTGGTAATTGATGTTTTTTTTTTGCGCCCCCCCCAAAAAAAATTTGAGCACCAGCCGCCACTGCTTCCCACATAGAGACAGACCCCTCCACCTTTCCTTTTTACCCTGTCTTTCCATGCCCATCAATGCAGCCTTACCCGTGCAGCATCTCTGTGCAGGGGAAGAGATGGCGGCCGGATCATCATAGCGGAAGAGAGCGTGGAGGAAGAGGAGAGCCGGTTTGATCACAGAGCAGGGTTTGCCCGCTGTAAAAGCTTACATTAGAATTGCAGTCCGCTCGCCACCACATACAGTCCTGCCCTCCTGACCTGCGCCTGTGACAGACAGAACACGTCCTGGCATTGGACCGGCGTTCTGTTTGTCACAAGCGCCGGCTCAGGAGGGCAGGACTGTATGTGGCCGCGAGCGGACTGCAATTCTAATGTAAGCTTTTGTAGCGGGCAAACCCTCACCAGTGACGTCATATAACATCGTCCCAGAACGAGAGCCGCACCGCCCCTCCGTCATTTGATGGTGGGCAGGCGGCAAGTGGTTGATGTCATCCCAGTCTTAGTCCGGAGGGTTCAATATTGAGTTGGCCCCGCCCTTTGCAGCTATAACAGCTTCACATCTTCTGGGAAGGCCGTCCACAAGGTTTAGGAGGGAGTCTATGTGGGAACTTTGTGGGAGGAGTTTGGGGACGGCCCCTTCCTGTTCCAACATGACTGCGCACCAGTGCACAAAGCAAGGTCCATAAAGACATGGATGAGCGAGTTTGGGGTGGAGAAACTTCACTGGCCTGCACAGAGTCCTGAGCTCAACCCGATAGAACACCTTTGGGAGGAATTAGAGGGGAGACTGTGAGCAGGCCTTCTCATCCAACATCAGTGCCTGACCTCACAAATGCGCTTCTGGAAGAATGGTCAAACATTCCCATAGACCAGTGTTTCTCAATTGGGGGGGTACCGTGAGAAGTCCCCAGGGGTTCCGCCGCGATTCAACATTATGGCGGATGTATATCCGTCCAATGTTGTTGTTTTTAGTGTTCCCAATGCGCGCTGACAGTGAGGACAGTCAGCACGCATTGATACCCGATGCCTTCTCTGTAGTTCCGGCTCCGAGAACTCAGAGGGCGGAGTCAGGAGAAAGGCAGAGAGCAGGAGTTTGAAATTCAGCGGGGTGCTGGGCATGGAGAGCGGGGAGCTGGGCATGGGCAGCCGAGCATGGAGAGCCGGGCATGGAGAGCGAGGAGCCAAGGGTGGAGGCAGAGAGCCATGGGACCTGAGAATGAAGACTGGAGGCAGGGAGCACAGAGTGGGAGCCGTGAAGAGAGCCGAGAATGAGGACTATGGAGGCGGGAGCACCAGATCAGAAGGTGAGATCAGTCTCAATGGTAGCAGTAATGCACACTGTGGAGGGGGGGAGCAGAGAAAAGGAGCATATGGCTAGATTAGAAGCTGAGTTCCTGTGTGCGTCAGGGGTGAATGCAGACTGCTGGGGGAGGGAAGAGCAGAGAACAGGAGGTGAGATCCTGTGTATAACAGCACTGATTGCAGACTGGGGGAGGGGAGGGGAGCAGAGATTTGAGGCACACAGGCTGAATGTGACAGGAGGTGAGATTATAATAGCTTTATGTTTTGCCATAATTGTACATAATCCTATTATGATTCAGTCTCATCCAGCCACAAGCCCCTGCAGTCTGCATTCAGTCACTACCATACACAGGATCTCACCTCCTGCAAGATTCAGCCATGTGCTCCCACTGTCAGCACTCTTCCTGGTACCACCCTCACAGGTCCAACATTGGTATCATGTGCATGTTTTTTCTGCACAGAAATATGCAACATGTATGCATTTCTCTGCAGAGAAAAATACTCAAATGATACCAACATTGTGGTGTGAACAGGGCACATAGAAATCAGTTATTTTCTTTATGTCCTAGCAGAGACCTACGTTAGGAGAATGCATGTCTCTCTGCACATGACATGGACAAGGCCAAAGTATTCTATGCAGGTCAAATCTGCACCATCTTCCATCAATTCTTATGCATGAATGTTGTGAACAAGTCCCAACTGTTCCCGTAGTCTGCTATCCTATTTATCAGTTACAATATTTGGGCGTTTTGTTCAAGTTCAGTAAAGGCCTCGTTCACAACATATGTGCAAATTTGACTTGCTTAAAATATTTTGGGCTTGTTCCAACGCAGGTACATAAAGAAAACAAAATAATTTTTTATTCCATTATTTAAAGCTATGTCTACAATAAACGTGGTTATGTCTACACAGAGGCGTATCTAGTGAAAATGGCGCCTATGGCAAGCACTGAAACTGCGCCCCTGTCAAAACATTTTAAGTGTACAGGGCCATGTTTTCACTGCATGAAAAGCACACAGATGTGCAGTACATGCACGGGCAGGCAGACCAATTCAAATCAATTGGGATGCAGCAGCTTCATGAACACAGCCCCTGCTTTCACCTTGATATCTGTTTGAGTGCAGGAAAATGCCCCTGAGCACAGATAGTGTGCATTCAAAGACACGCACCAGCACCCAAATGGATGTCAAATTGGTAACAATAACCCTCCCTTACTCCATCCAACAACTCTAGTTCTACTTGAAGTATGAAGGAGACCTGTCCCTGCCCCTGCCCCAGGAAAGGTGCCCTCCATGACAGGTACCTGAGCAGAGTTTGGAGGTTTCAAAGAGCACAGTGTCAGTCTCCAGGTCCTGGATCTTGAAGCAAGTGAAGTCAATCCTGAACACATTCTCCTTAGGTCTGCACAGATAATCTGATGACAGAAGACAAGTGACGTTAATGACGCACAGGGGTTGATTTACTAAAGGAAAATCCACTTTGCACTTGGAAGTGCAGTTGCTGTAGATCGCTGTAAATCTGAGGGGAAGCTCTGAAATTAGGGGAAGCTCTGCTGATTTTATCATCCAATCATGTGCAAGCTAAAATGCTATTTTCCTTGCATGTCCCCTTCAGATCTACAGCATCTGCACTTCCATGTGCACTTTTAAGTGCAAAGTGGATTTTCCTCTAATAAATCAACCCCACAGCGTCTAGCACAGGCCGGTAACAGGTCTCCTGACAGTAAGACCCCTTTCACACTGGGGCATTTTTTAAGGTGCTTTTGGGCTAAAAATAGCACCTGTAAAGCGCCTGAAATATGGCTCCCCTGCAGTGTCAGTGTGATGCGCTGGCAGGACGTTAAAAAATGTCCTGCAAGCAGCATCTTCGGAGCGGTGTGTACACCTCTTCCACCGCTCTTGCCCACTGAAATGAATGGGCAGCGCGGCCGACCTGCTGGCAAAGCGCCGCTGCAGCTGTGCTTTGCGGGTGGTTTTAACCCTTTTTCGGCTGCTAGCGGGGGTTAAAATCACCCCACCAGCGGCGTAATACCTCTGCAAAAATGACGGCCCGTGCCCCAGTGTGAAAGCAGCGTAACTCACTCTCTGTGACCCGGCTCAGGCCTAGGACATGCTTCGGGTCTCAGCTCCTTCAGGCCTAACAACTCCTGTTTGGTGACCTCAGCCATCACCATCCTCCCTCTAATGCATGCGCCTTTATCCCAGTCAAAATGAACGGCCATCTGCAGGGTAGCAACAAGGCTGCCAGTTGGTCCCTCTGGAATCACTCCCATCCCTAGTGATCAACATTCTGTAGTATTCTGAGAGGAAGCAATTCCATAGAGGTAGGTGGGAGGTTCTCTGCCACTGAAGCGTTGTCACTAGCAACAGAGTCTCCCACCTGGCATCAGCCTGAGAGGAAGGGGCTTCTCTGAAAAATGATATTGTGACAAAACAGAAATGCATTCATTCAGACTGGGAGGTAGAATGTGAGCTCTGATCCTATCTGCATACATGACTCTCTATCCCTCTCTGTCCTCCTCACTTCAGGACCTCCAGGATCCTGCTAGCGTCTTCCACCTGTAGGAAGCTGAGTTCCAGCTGGTCTATGCCCATGGCTCAGTCATATCTGTGGGGGGATCTTTCTATGTAAACACTTTGATGCTCACCGATGCACAGAGCAGCCTCAGCCATGGAGTGGGAGCGATAAGCAGGCACATCTACAGGGATCCCGGGGGTACCAAGCTCCATATAAGCTGGGCAGTGTTATTGTGATTTGTCCCGTCCTGCTGCTCTGTGTGCTGGGATGCCAGACCCCGGATTTATTACCTCCCCTCCTCCGATCTCAGCCTCCCTGCACAGGCAGCCTCTATAACTTTTCTCCAGCAGCCCAGGACACTCTGCAGACTGACAGTCTCCACAGCCAATCTGTGTGGAGCTCGGCACATGCAGCCACGCCCCCCTCTGGCTGTTACTTCTCAGAAGCACAGCACTCGCATCTCAGCACCTGAGGACGGGAGCAGGGCAGAGAATCACTCCGCCAATGAGCCGGGACTATTTGAGTAGCGGGGCGGCATGATGTACATGCGCCTCGAAAATGAAGAAAAAGTCCCTCCTTTACGCTCACTTCCTGGGCCCCTATTTTGACCTGATGGGACCCAGGAAACTGTAATTGCTTCTCCCCATAAGCAAGTAGGAAGGGGAGAAGTTTAAAAAGCTCTAGTTTTAACTTCAGTGAAGAACTTTTATGCTGGATTCCCTGCTCACTAGCGCCCCCTTCATGTGTAGCGCCCATGGCACTTGCTATGGCTTGCCATACCCTAGATACGCCACTGTGTCTACAGCTTGCTGATCAGATCCAATGTTCCGAGAGCTGTAGATATGAATTTTTTTTGTTTGTTTTTAGGGGTTCCCTGAGATCTCAGACTTTTTGCCAAGGGTTCCTCCACGGTAAAAAGGTTGAGAAACACTGCCATAGACACCCTCCTAAACCTTGTGGACGGCCTTCCCAGAAGAGTTGAAGCTGTTATAGCTGCAAAGGGCGGGCCAACTCAATATTGAACCCTCCGGACTAAGACTGGGATGTCATTAAAGTTCATGTGTATGTAAAGGCCGGCGTCCCAATACATTTGGTAGTGTGTGTGTGTGTGTATATATATATATATATATATGTGTAGTGGAGCCTCACTTTCCCTCTCCGCTTCTCCTGGTTATTGGCTGGTGTGGTCTAGGGGTACCTGGGAGAGGAGAGTGCAGGAACGCTACGCCAAGCTCTCCCCTCGTATGTGTATAAGAGGGTTGAGCAAAGTCACTTAATTACCTCCGGGTCTGCTCACTGCATACGAAGCTTTCACTCGTTCCGTGGAGATGTGTCTGCCAATAATAGAGCCCCACACCAATCAAAAGTCCAACACTCCTTTATTTCTCCATTGCAGGGTGAACATAACAGTTGAACTTTTAGTAACAGACAGACAGGGGTGTGGATACGAGTAGGCCCAGGCACAACCGAACTCTCCTATTCCTTTTCTAGCGAATAGGCCTGACGCACGGTCTCTGCCACCGACTGGATGAACCGTTGAGGCCCCTGCCACAGGCCTAATAGCAGGTCTCTGCCACTGACCTGAGTTGACTACTTGGACCGCTGCCACCCGTCATAGAACATGAACCACCTTCCTCTATGAATTGGCCCCTGTTCGAGAAAGATATCCCTCCGGGCGTCTCCAGAGGTACACCCGGCACTGGCAATCTGCTGCACCAGGTCTTCGGATGAATACCTCCTCCGGTCCCTTACGCCACTGGATTCGGGTGCCCAACACCCGGGGCCCCCTAGGACAGTCCCTCCCCGGCGGGACCCAGCGGAAGGTACTGGGCCCCAGGCCTCCAGCCGAGTACCTCACCCCAGACTGAAGGTGCCTGGGATGAAACACGAACTCCAAGTGTCCAGGCCTAGGCCGCCTGGACACCAACCGCGAACAGCAGCCCTCAGGCTGAAGGTGCCTGGGACTCCGACCTCATGGCGAAGATGTCCGCCCCCTTTATACCCTCTCCCAGCTAGCACAGCGGGTTCCCCGCCCCGCCATACAACTGCTGCGAGAGGTCACAAAGGGTACAGCACTGAAGTGACGGTTCAACCCCGGCCTAAAGTGACAGCGCCACCTGCTGGGCCACAGGGAACTAGACATCACTTATGTCTTCACCAGAATTAAACACTCTGAAAAGTACATACCCGCTACATATATATACACGGACGGGAAGGCGACGGTCAGGAACATGAAGTGGGTCCTAGGACTCCCTAGCCAATTGGGTCTCAGGACCCACTTCCTGATTTGCCGGGAGGAAAATCAGGAAGACAATAGGAAATATAAATTTTGGGTGCAGTGCTCTGCGCCCCGAGACCACCCTTTTTGTAAGACAATTAGAATCCATGCGTCCGGCGCCCTACATGTAAATTAAGGGGCCAGGTGCATGGATTTGGGGGGCGGCGCCCGTGCTCCCCTAATGGATAGGCCGCCATTGAGTGTATATCTGAACCTGAGCTCATCCGTACCCTAGAGGGCGCTGGACGCTACACCACTGCAAACACCTCCCCTTCTCATCTCCATGGCATTAAAGTGGTTGTAAACCAGTTGGCAGCCCATGCATTAAGAGCGCATGGGCGCCACCCGCCCTCTATGTAGAATAGATAGATTCATGCACAGCATAGCATAGCATGAATCTATCCATGGCCGCTGTAGCCACCCCCTAATCAGGCATCTGAAAAGGCCCCTTTTCGGACACCGGGTGCCTGAATTACAGCGGAGGGGTTTATTTTAGAAGCACCTGATTAGAGCCATAGGCTCTAATAGGCTTCAAAAAAGGTGGACTGGTGGGGCAGAGCATTGCGCTCTGGTGTGTTAGAAAAGCAAATGAATATTTGCTTTTCTAACACTGAACCACCTCTCCGCCAATCAGGAGGCGTGGGTCTAATACCCGTCATCTGATTGGCTGAAGGCACAGGCGATCCCATTGGCCGCCTAGCAGAAGGCAAGAAGAGACGCAAGCAAGACACAGGTGCCCGTCGCCTGACCTGAGTTACCCGCAGCTCGCCACCGTCACCCGCTGCCTGACCCGCCACCACGATGGGGCAAGTGCCGGTCAGACAGCGGGCAGGCGGGAGGTGTCACAGTTGGCTGCATTTGATGTTTTTGTTTCAGTATTTTTCAGTTCGTTTGCGCCCCCCCCCCCCCCCCCCAAAATTTTGAACACTAGCTGCCACATTTGTAAACTCTTAAGCCGTGTACACACGATCGGTTTTACAGATGAAAACAGTCCGATGGACTTTTTTCATTGGACAAACCGATCGTGTATGGGCCCCATCGGCCTTTTTTTCCATCAGTGTTTAAAAATAGAGCATGTTTTAAATTTACCCCTATGGTTAAAAAACCGATCGCAAATTACTATCGTCTGTGGGGAACTCCATCAGATAAAAAAACCACGCATGCTCAGAATCAAGTTGACGCATGCTCAGAAGCATTGAACTTCATTTTTCTTGGCTCATCGGAGTGTTTTACGTCACGGCATTTGGGGCGGTCAGGTTTTTTGACTGATGGTGTGTGGGCAAGACTGATGGATGTCAGCTTCATCGGATTTCCGATGGAAAAATCCATCGGATTAAAAACCATAGGAAATCCGATCGTGTGTACAGGGCTTTACACCACTTTTACCTACAGGTAATTGTAGCGCACAGACCCCTTTCTTTACCTGCCTTATTTGTCTCCTTGCAGGAAGAGAGGCACACCGCACCTCAAGCCCGTACCCTCCTGTAATAAGAGGTTAAGCGGTGTTGTTGATGGGCCCAGTCTCTGATAGGAAAGGTTGGAGTAAGAAACAGGACAGCTCAAGGTGTGGAGGAGGTCCAGGCACAAACGTGATACGATTCACTGCTCCCATTCTCAAGCAGACTCGGCCTTTCTGGATAGTCTCCCTTGCTTGGGACTAGCAGCCAGAATGCTGCTCTAACCTAAACCCAAAGTCTCTGCCACAGACCTGGTGAACTTGGCCTCTATTAAGGAGAAGACATCCCTCCAGAGAGTTACCGGGACCCTTCCTTCACTGTGACTTCCGCATCAGTCCTTCGAAACGGTTCCTCCACCGGCCTCCTCATCCTAGATAAGGGTCCCCTCGCAAGGCGGCACCCTGAGATTCCTCCATCCTTGGTGGGCTCCAGCTGAAGGTGTTGGGCACAGGCCTTTGCTGCAGCCCCAGGGCTAAAGGTGCCTGGGACTGATTCACCTACCTCCGCCCCTGGGCCAAAGGTGCCCAGGGGGGACTGGAACAAGAACGGACCCCGAACAGGCAGCGTCTACCCCTTTTTTATATCCTCTCCCAGCATGCACAGCAGGTAGACCACACCCACTGGTTGCTGAGAGGGGACGCACAAGGCACAGCACTGTATCAGTTCAACCCTAGCCTACCATGGCAGCGCCACCTGTAGGCCAGAGGGAACTGTACACCGATACTCTCCCTGCGGACAAAATGGTTGCAAGAACTCTAACAATTAGAGTGTTTGAGTATAACTACCACTCAAACACTTCCCCTAAATTTAGCACCCCGCTACATAAGCCTATAATGAGGCCTACCTGTAGGTGCCGTGAGTATCTCCTAAACTTGCACGGTTTAGGAGATATTCACTGTATCCGCTCGTGCCATTTCTTCAGGAGCCGTGCCGTGACTGGCACATGCGGGAGTGATGTCATTGCGGCTCCGGCCAATCACAGCACCGGAGCCTGCGAACCCAGAAATAACTCTGTATTGAACTTTCACTGCTTTAGCCACAAAATTATCACTGATCTCTGCCTCTCTGCTTGTTATGCTCATTGACAGTACTGTTTGGAATGTAATCCTAGTCGGCTTTATTAACCCCATCTTTTCTGCCACATGTTAAATTCTGCTGCAAAAGAACACTTCTACTCTGGAAAGGGGACTGTTGTGTTTTTGTAGTATAATCAATCTAGCAACCAATCAGTTAACAGCAATGATGTGCAGTAACCTGTAGCAACCAATCAGTTAGCTCCTCCCAGGACCTCCTGCTCTCTAGCTCCCTTGTCCCTCCCTTGCTTGCCTTCAGGACTTCTCCAGAGCCTCTCCCATCCATTGGAACTCCCTGCCCCGGTATGTCCAGTCAGCCCCTACCCTGTCCACCTTTAGGAGATCCCTGAAAACGAATGTAGCGGGGTATCCTTTAAGGCCCCAGGACTACGTTACCCAGAACCCCATTCAGCCCCAGGGCGGAGGTTCCACCACAGAGACTCATGGGAGGGCCTATTTAAGCGAGAGGCGAGGCGGAGCTCGCTCTCTTCTGGACACCGCGCTTCAAGCAACAAGTCATCCTGCGCGGATCTGCTGCGGGGTAAGGCCTGAAGCCTAAGGCCTTACCTGAAGTCCGAAGAGCCTTCCACCATCTTGCGGAGCCTGGGTGGACCCTAGACCGTCGGTGTAGGACGCCAGTTGGATCGGGGACCCGATCGGTTGCAGACGCTGTGTGTGACACACACACGCGGTGGAAGTCCCAGGCTGGGATCGCGCCTGGAGTGGTGAGCGGGCACCTGCCCATATCCATAGACTGAGC
Source organism: Rana muscosa (assembly GCA_029206835.1). Taxonomy (NCBI): domain Eukaryota; kingdom Metazoa; phylum Chordata; class Amphibia; order Anura; family Ranidae; genus Rana; species Rana muscosa. The sequence goes on from CM055127.1 coordinate 496,998,575, forward strand.
TATATTCAGGCCTGTAGACTGCCTAGGCCCACTCTTCGCTCACCCGTGTTTCCTTGGGGGGTCCGGTAGGGGGGACCTAGTTGAAGTGCCTACCCCCCCCCCCACGTTTTGCATACAGTTACTATAAGTCACCACCTATACGGATTACAATTTGGTAATTTCTTCAAGTGCACCAACGAAAGCTGGCCGGTGAAGAAACCATCCTCCCACAGGGAAAGGAGACTTATTTTATTCACTGTCAGGCCTGACATAGGTGGGGAAAGTTATAAAGTTTGTGTTGCTGTGTCATAGGGCGCGCACGTCATAATAGCTCCGCGTGGTGGATAGTGCGCGGCGCCATATTATAGTGCTGCCTCTGTTACGTTGATTAATGAAGGGCTCTGCAGGTCCATGTATGTGTTACCTGCCATATTTTATGCCACTCCTTTTATAGTAAAGCTATTACTTATTTATATTCTTGCCTCAGTGTGTTGTCTGCCTATTTAGGAACTGTTAAGTATCATACACCTGAGAGTGATAGGAAGTTAACCCTAGACTAACTGTGCCAGAGTGGGTCAAGTAAGATTGCCGGGGGTTGGCGGTGCTGTATACAGGGCCCGAGAAAACAAACCAGCGGCTCTCTTAACTGGGGGTAGCGCTACACGTGGGGGCTCTCGAGTCCGGGATCCTGTTGCAGCAAATAGCAGCCAAAAGATACCAGCATGGACCCACTAGAAGTAGTAAAATGGTGAGCAGCAGTAAAAACAGATCCAGATGGAGTAGTGATCATAGAACTTTCGGGGATCTGGCAAGAGGATGCAGTGAAACAGTTAGTGATGTCACTGTCCCCGCAACAGAAAGCATGGATAGTGGATGTCAGATCTGAACCTCCCTTGACATATGTACTGTTAAAATGGAAAGATGGAATCCCAGAAGATTTCAAGAAGCCAAGCTTAGAAACGGCAGATAAACAAATCTATAACCTGATACACGTTCCACCCAACCTAAAAGATGTAAAGAAAGAAGCGAATCCTGGGTCGCCGCAGGGCGCCCTCAGCACGGAGTTATGCGCGGTTCTAGGGGAAATCATAGCGCGCTGCAAGAAAGATCCTGCAGATTACCAAATGTCAGGATACCGGAAACTTTGAATGTTTTCAGGAAGGAAGCCTATACCTTCAGGCGAAGAAGGGTTTGAGGAGTGGTTGGACGGTGCTACTCAGGCCTTAGAGGAGTGGGAAGTCCCAGACCACAGAAAGAAGCAGAGAATTGCTGAGAGCTTAAAGGGGCCTGCCCTAGAGGCCATACGCAACCTTAAGATCAGCAAGAAAGACTGTGTTGCGCAAGACTATCTAGACATTCTGCAGAATGTGTTTGGAGGAACAGAGAAGATCACTGAGCTTACCTACCAACTGGAGCACTGCTACCAAAAGGCAGGGGAGAAGCAATCAGAGTTTATGATGCGCCTAGATAAAATACTGCACAAGATGATCCTAAAGAAAGGGATTGACCCGAAGAAGGTGGATGAGGCCCGGGTCCAGCAGGTCATGAGAGGATCTCAACCCCTGGATCCCATCGCACTGGCGATACGTACAAGACAGGACGGGAAGAGCCTGGAGTACCCTGACTTGATCCGGGTAGTCAGAGAAGAAGAAGCTATGCTGGAAGAGAAGAAAAGGAGCCAACCAGTTGAGCCGGTGCAACCTCCTCCAGTGATGGTCAGGACGGCCATGACCTGAGAAAGAGACGCAGAGGTGGATACCTTGAAGTCGCAGATGTCCCAAGTGCTGGGAATGTTGACCTCCCTGATGGAAAAGGAGTCAAGGGTACCCGAGAGGAACAGCCCAAGGAAGGAGTTGTTTCCAAATACTTCAGCTCCCGCATCCCTGGAAGATAGGGGGGATATGATCTGTTTCAACTGTGGAGGAGTTGGTCACGCGGCCAGAGTGTGTTCCAGTCCCAAGAAGAGGAGGATGAACAACCGCAAGCCGCCGGAAAACTTCAGCGGGCCCCGGTGAAGGAGTCAATCGGGTGCCCATCATCCTTGCGTAACTCCATACTGAATAAGAAGCACATAAAAGAAGGGGGCAGGACCCCACAGAAGAAACCAAGGGTTCCTCAGAAGGAACGCACTCCAAAGAAGCATAGTAATGTCCCTCAGCGGGTAGCTACACCCATACAGAGGAGAGAGATCAATGCATACCAGGCCCAGGAGAGACTTAAGTCCAAAGGCAAACGGAAGAAGGAAAGTCAAAAAGGGAAATGCAAAGATCAGAGGAAGGAGACCCCTTCGAAGCAGTACCCAGAGAGGCTGGTGGGTCCCTCTCCAATTGTATCCATTCAAGTGGAGGGAGTCTACACAAGAGCCTTGTTGGATACTGGGGCACAGGTGACCCTGTTATACCGAGACTTCTACGACAGACACCTAAGTCACCTACGCATCCGAAAGCTTGAAGACTTGGAGATATGGGGAATCGGAACAGAGAAGTTCCCGTATGACGGCTATCTACCAATAAGATTGACTTTTGACCCATCTGTAGCAGGAAAAGGGGAAGTGTTCGACACCTTGGCTGTGGTGTGCCCCCGACCGCCTGGAGCTAACAGGAGTTCCTTGATAATAGGAACCAACACGGATCTGGTAAGGAGACTTTTGGTCCCACTAACAAAAAGGAAGAACCCCACAATCCCTGAGATCCACCCAATGTTGAAGACTGCCTACCAACGGCTGATCTTAGAACAAAAGGCCTCGGAAGAGGGGGTAGGGAAGGTCTGGAGACTGGGGAGAAAAGGGATAGTGCTACAACCCGGTGAAGTAACCTGTTTGAAGGCCTCAGTGAAACTCACTTGGGAGCAGCCGGGCCCCTTTGTGATGTTGGAACCCGATCCAAGGGAAGAACCCTCGGGCCTGGAAGTAGTCCCGGAAGTGGTCCCGGTGAGGGCCCTGAATAAGGCCCATTGCAGGGTGCCAGTGAGTGTCAGAAACACCACGGATGGTCCTGTGGAAATCCCAGCCAGGCTGTTGCTGGGTCGGGCGAGCTCAGCCACACCAGTTGCCTCCTCAGATGTGGAGAAGACAGATGGAGAAGGCACTGTGTGGGAGAAGCTCTCTATGGAGTATCCAAACCTGCCCAGGGCTTGGAGAGAGAGAGCCCGGAACCAGTTGATTTGGTGGAAGAGGATCTTCTCCCATGATGAGTTTGATGTAGGGTGTGCTAGGAGTGCCACCCATCGAATCCGCCTCCAGGAAGACAAGCCCTTCAGGGAAAGGGTGAGGCGGGTTCCATTGGCAGACCTCGAAGATTTAAGGGAACAGCTTGCCGAGCTCAAGCGAACAGGTGTAATCCAAGAATCTAGAAGTCCGTTTGCCTCCCCCATAGTACTGGTCCGGAAGAAGAACGGGTCGCTAAGGTTGTGTATCGACTATAGGACCCTCAACAGGAGAACCACTCCGGATCAGTATACCACTCCAAGGATAGAAGATGCCTTGCAGAGCTTGTCCGGAGCCAAGTGGTTCAGTGTTATGGACCTGAAGAGCGGGTATTATCAGATCCCGATGCACCCAGAGGACAAAGAGAAGACGGCTTTCATAGTGGGGTTCTTTGAATTCAACAGGATGCCTCAAGGTCTGTCTGGAGCTCCAGTCACATTCCAAAGACTTATGGAGAAGACTGTGGGAGACATGAACCTCATCGAGGTCCTTGTATACTTGGATGACATCATAGTCTTCGGAAGAACTTTGGAGGAACATGAAGAAAGGCTGGAGAAGGTCTTGAAGAGACTGAGTGAGGAAGGACTCAAGCTCTCACCTGAAAAATGTCAATTTTACCAATCCTCGGTCAACTATCTGGGACACATAGTGTCTGAAGATGGGGTGTCTACAGACCCTGAAAAACTGGAGGCTGTTACCTCCTGGCCAAGACCCACCACCGTAACAGAACTTAGGTCCTTCCTGGGATTCTGTTCCTATTACAGGAGGTTCGTGGAGGGGTTTGCTCGAATAGCAAGACCCCTGAATGAGTTGCTGAAGACGGAGGGGGAAGAGGATGACTCGGGCCCCAGGAAGCCGGGAGAGTCAGTCAAGGACCAGTGGAATGAGAAGTGTGAAGATGCCTTCCAGATGCTGAAAAAGAACTTGACCACTGCCCCTGTCCTGGCCTATGCAGATCCAAAGAAGCCTTATGAACTCCATGTGGATGCCAGCCATGATGGCCTGGGAGGAGTGCTCTACCAGGAGCACGAAGGACAGCAGAGACCTGTAGAGTATGTGAGCAGGAGCCTGACCCCCTCCGAGAAGAACTATCCCACCCACAAGTTGGAGTTCCTGACCCTCAAGTGGGCCGTAGTCGACAAACTTAGAGATTACTTATATGGGGCAGACTTCACTGTCAAGATGGATAACAATCCCCTTACCTACCTGTTTACCACAGCGAAGTTGGGCGCCACCGGACATGGATGGCTGGCGGCACTGTCTGCTTTCAATTTCAGCTTGAAATATAGACCCGGGGTGGGAAACCGAGATGCGGACGCCCTGTCCAGAAGGTCTTATGCTCCTACCCACAGTATTGAAGACTGGACCCAGGTAGCACCTGACGGGATACGGGCCCTCTGCCAAGGGGCTGAACTCCAAGCCAGGGGAGGCTCAAGAGCAGAAGAGATGGGGGTCACTATCGTAGGAGTCCCCAAGCAGTACTGTGGAGTAGCCCAACTGGGAGAAGACAACTTACCCAGATTGACAAAGAAGGAGCTGAGATCCGACCAATTGGAAGACCCCATGGGGAGATTGGTCCTAGAAGCATTGGAGAATCAGGACCCAACTGTACTCCTACGTCATCCCTCAAAGGAAGCTCGCCTGCTGAGGAAAGAGTGGGACAGACTGCAGGTGCGTCAGGGAGTGGTCTACCGAAGGGGCCCCTCCGATGACCAAGAAGACAAGTGGCAGTTGTTCCTGCCGGAGAAACATAGAGAAACTGTCATGGTTGCTCTGCACGACAACCATGGACACCTAGGAGTGGAAAGGACTTTCCAACTTGTTAGGGACCATTTCTATTGGCCCTGCATGAGGGCTGAAGTTGAGCAATACTGCCATTCCTGTGCACGGTGCATACAGAGAAAAACATTACCCCATCAAGCGCCCCCAATGGGCCATCTACAAAGTGAAGGTCCGCTTGACCTGGTGTGTATTGATTTCCTCTGCCTCCAACCCGACCTGAGCAGACAAGGAAATGTTCTGGTGGTAACCGACCATTTCACCCGATATGCACAAGCCTTTCCCACTAAAGACCAGAAGGCCTCCACTGTGGCCAAAATACTCGTGGAGAAATACTTTATACATTATGGATTGCCACAACGGCTTCATTCAGACCAGGGAAGGGACTTTGAGAGTAAACTCATACGGAAGCTCCTGGATGCCTTGGGAATCAAGAAAACCAGGACTACCCCTTATCACCCACAAGGTGATGCTCAGCCGGAGAGGTTCAATCGAACCCTGCTCAACATGCTGGGAACTTTAAGTAGCGAAAGGAAGCAACATTGGAGTAATCACATAGCGGCCCTTGTGCATGCTTACAACAGCACTGTCAGCGACGCTACAGGATATTCCCCTTACAGACTTATGTTCGGGAGAGAAGCTAGATTGCCAGTGGATCTGGCCTTCGGCACTTCCATAGACCATTGTTCTGCTGCTTCCCACAAGGGATATGTGGATAGACTTAGGCACAATTTGAAAATGGCCTATGAGCAAGCTCAGGCCGCCTCGGAGCAAAGAGGGGCCCGCAACAAGAAGAATTTCGACCTGAAGGTTAGGATCCAGGACCTACAACCAGGAGACAGAGTGTTGCTGCGGAACCTGGGAATCCCTGGAAAACATAAGCTTGCGGATAGATGGAGACCTGAACCTTATGTCATTTGTAAGAAACTACCGGGCCTACCCGTTTACAGAATAAAACCCGAGGGGAAGCTAGGGCCTCTGAAGACTTGGCATCGTAACCACCTGCTTCTCCTAGCGGAAGCAGTCCGGTTACCTCTGAGGATGGATTCCCCTGAACCTATGTCCATTCTGGACACCCCTAGACCCAACACCCGGTCCCAAACCCCTCGGATGGAGGATACAGAGGATTCAGAAATGAGTGAAGATGACACCCCTACAGTGCAGTCCCCCACCCCCCCACAATACAGACACCTACAGTGCAGACACCCCTACAGTGCAGACCCCACCCCCCCACAGTACAGACACCTACAGTGCTGACCCCCACAGTACAGACACCTACAGTGCAGAACCCCCCCCCCACAGTACAGACACCTACAGTGCAGACCCCCACAGTACAGACACCTACAGTGCAGACCCCCACCCCCACAGTACAGACACCTACAGTGCAGACCCCCCCCCCACAGTACAGACACCTACAGTGCAGACCCCCCCCCCACAGTACAGACACCTACAGTGCAGACCCCACCACAGTACAGACACCTACAGTGCAGACCCCCCCACAGTACAGACACCTACAGTGCAGACCCATAATGTACCTCAGTCAGATAAGTGCAGGATATGCACAGAACTGGTCAGGTGACGGGTCCCCTCCCCCTGTGAAGGGAGGAGGAGGGGGTGGCGGTTTCACTCTGCTCAGCTGAACAGAGCTGCAGAGCGGTCATGAGAGAAGGGGGATCGCTGCGGGTCCCGGGTGTCACTCGCTCGCACCTCCCCCCCCCCCCCTTGCAAAGGCACTACAGGCTTGTGTTTTTCCTGTGACTGCCGCGGTGCCGCGGCTTAAACCTGCCCACCCTGCGGTCTTCACTTCAGCCGCGGAGGGGGGGCGCCGGCCTGACACCCCCCCAGTGTGTGTCAACCGTGGCGGCCCGGCCCCCACTTAGTACGCCTCTGCTTCTGGCCACTCTGCCATAAAGCCCAACTCTATGGAGCGTACAGCTTATTGTGGCCCTATGTACAGATACTCCAGTCTCTGCTGTGGAACTCTGCAGCTCCTCCAGGGTTATCTTAGGTCTCTGTGCCGCCTCTCTGATTAATGCCCTCCTTGCCCGCTCCGTGAGTTTTGGTGTGCGGCCGTCTCTTGGCAGGTTGGCTGTTGTGCCATGTTTTTTCCATTTGGTTATGATAGATTTGATGGAGCTCCGAGGGATCATCAAAGATTTGGATTTTTTTTATAACCTAACCCTGACTTGTACTTCTCAACAACATTGTCCCTCACTTGTTTGGAGAGTTCCTTGGTCTTCATTGCAGTGTTTGGTTAGTGGTGCCTCTTGCTTAGGTGTTGCAGCCTCTGGGGCCTTTCACAAAGGTGTGTCTATGTAATGACAGATCATGTGACACTTAGATTGCACACAGGTGGACATCACTTCACTAATTATGTGACTTCTGAAGGTAATTGGTGGCATGAGAGCTTTTTTATGGGCTTCATAACAAAGGGGGTGAATACATACGCACATGCCAATTATCATCAGTTTTTTATTTCTGAAAAATAGTTTTATGTATTTATTTTTCTAACTTTACTTCACCAACTTAAACTATTGTGTTCTGATCCGTCACATATCATTCAGATTTAAAAAACATTCAACTAAAGGCTGTAATGTAACAAAATAGGTAAAAAGCCAAGGGGGGTGAATACTTTTGCAGGGCACTGTATATGTGTATATACCCTAGTAGACTGTCTGTATACTACCGTAGCCCAGTGGCGGTGTGTCCATAAGGGCTCACGGGCGCCGCCCCCTCTCTCCAGCCACCCCCTATATGCATAGTGTAACGGCACCCCAAGTATGAAAGGGGTTAACACCGTTTAGGATATTCCCTCTCCGAACACACATCCACTACCGACACTCCACAGTCAGGCGACCGAGACCCATAGGAATAATTCTTCCAAAAAAACGAGACAAACGCTCTGTATGAGGTTCAAGCAGGAATCAATCTTTATTGAAAAACTACAAGTTTTATACACCAAAAGAGGAGGTTCTTACATTCTCCTCATTTTCCTATGACAATACACCTTTGACCAGACCTAATTTTACATGAGCTAATTAACTACAGCTAATGACTCAGACACATGACCTTTCCGTGTCCAAGACTGTCTGCTAATTTACAATATACACAATTACAGAGTTAATTATCACAATCCACAATGAAATGATCTTTAGAATAGTTGGGATTCATTAACATTACAAACAGGCAGGTGGGCTGGAGTTGGTGACATTAGCATCTAACAGTATGTGGGGAATTTCAAGGGGTATGAATACTTTTTCAAGGCACTGTAGATTCCACCTCTTATGAGTCAGTGATTGCGGGTCATTTGTTATGGATTTCTCTGGTTCCAGCACATCTCTTTAACTATGTATTATTAGTGCTTCAGACCTCTTTTTGTGTTTGTCTCATTCTTTGTATTTGTATGATGACAGCTGTATATCTCCTCTATCATAACCCATCTTGTTGCAGGCATTAGCCCATGTGACCAATGAATGCCTACAAACCGCACATCGATATAAAAGTCGCTCCATTTCCTTTCCTGCGCTGGGGACGGGAAATATTGGTCTCTCCAAACACGATGCGGCTCAAGTCATGACGGTGACGGTGCTAAACTTCGCCACAGCAAACCAGTGCCAGTTGGACGTGTATTTTGTCATTCACCCGGATGACAAGGACACCTACCAGGTGAGCCAACCGTTTTCATTAAAGGGGAACTCCACTCAGGGTGAAAATCACTTGTATGCTGACAGGTTAACGAGTTGAAATTTTCTTATCTGTTTCTGTGATGCAAAAGTATAGAAAGCTAAACATCTTGAGGGTAATCAGTATCTGGTAATACAGAGGTTGGGGGTTCTGTGGGAAATTGAACTGCATTGTGTGTAACAGCTAGAGACAATCATGATCACATAGGGGCAGCATTGTGCTGGAGACATCCAGGACTAAAAAGGATTTTGGAAGAGTAATTTGCTCACCTTGTTCGTATGAATGGCGGCACCCCAAAGTACCTTGCCATTAGATACGTGTTGCAGTGCAGCACTACATGTATTGTGCGTTGTGGTGTGCTGCAAAAAAAACAAAACCGATGCTAGTGCATTTCCATGTGTAGTGCTGCAACACGTGTTCATCAGCACATGCGTTAGGGTGCCACTGCACCAACATATTCTTTATTTATTTTATGTTTCAATATGTTTATTCACGTTTTGTCATACAAAATGTCGAAAAGTCGCAACATAATATTTATTTATTTTAAATTTAAAAAAATTGGATTTTTTTGTACTCACCGTAAAATCCTTTTCTCTGTCGTCCATGGATGGACACAGCCTTCTCAAGTCTTGACATCTGGGTTATGTTCCTGTTCTATAGGAGAGGACTAGGCAGAACATGTTAGATACTTAAATACATGTTACATGTGTAGCGCCCCCCCCCCCCAATATTTGGGGGTGCTATATGGAAATTTAGGGGCAGTCTGAGCCAGTAGTTGGGCTCAGACCAATTATCCACATACCGTATATACTCGAGTATAAGTCGACTTTTTCAGCACATTTTTTTGTGCTGAAAATGCCCCCCTCGGCTTATACTTGAGTCACCTTTTTGCACCTGATCTTCAAAACTTGGCACACATGTAGCCCCACTCTTCCTCTACAAGTGTGCAAAGTTTGGTGGCCGGGGAGCACCGATTTTTCAAACCCGGGCACCACTTCCATAGACTCCCATGTTAAATGGTAATTTCTTCTCTGACTTTGGGGACCCAGTACCGGCTGTTCGTAGGTCCCCTGGACCCGAAACTTGGCACACACGTAGCCCCATTTCTCTTCCTATAAGTGTGCAAAGTTTTTTGTTTGGAAGACCTACATCCAGGGAGCACAGAGTTTTCAAAGCCGGGCACCCCTTCCATAGACTCCAATGTTAAACGTCAGTCTAGTCATGGGCACAGTGAAGCATGCAGATGGACACCCTAGGCTTTTACTCGAGTCAATACGTTTTCCCAGTTTTTTGTGGTAAAATTAGGTGCCTCGGCTTATATTCGGGTCGGCTTGTACTCGAGTATATACGGTAAGCCCCGGACCAATATGCAGCATAGAGACCAGGTCCCTTTTTGCGATTCGGCGCTGCGTAGCTTTAACTGACAATTGCGCAGCCGTGCGACGTGGCTCCCAAACAAAATTGACGTCCTTTTTTTCCCACAAATAGAGCTTTCTTTTGGTGGTATTTGATCACCTCTGCGTTTTTTTTTTCTGCGCTATAAACAAAAATAGAGCGACAATTTTGAAAAAAATTCAATATTTTTTTACTTTTTGCTATAATAAATATCCCCCAAAAAATATATAAAAAAACTTTTTTTTTCCTCAGTTTAGGCCGATACGTTTTCTTCTACATATTTTTGGTAAAAAAAAAACGCAATAAGTGTTAATTGATTAGTTTGCGCAAAGGTTATAGCGTTTACAAAATAGGGGATAGTTTTATGGCATTTTTATAATTATTTTTTTTTTTTTACTAGTAATGGCGGCGATCTGAAAATGTTTATTGTGACTGCGACATTATGGCGGACACATCGGACACATCGGACACTTTTGACACATTTTTGGGACCATTGTCATTTTTACAGCGATCAGTGCAATAAAAATGCACTGATTACTGTGAAAATGACACTGGCAGTGAAGGGGTTAAGTGTGCTTAAGGGAGTGATTCTCACTGTTAGGGGGCGTGGCTATGAGTGACACGTCACCGATCTCCGCTCAGTGTCAGTAGGCGAGCGGGGAGATGTTGTGTTTACACTAACATCTCCCCGCTCCATCCCTCCGTGAGACAATCGCCGGGATCTTGGCAGCGATCGAGTCCACGGGACCCGCGGTCCGACTCACGGGGATGGCGGCAGGGTCGCGAGCACGCCACCACATGGCAGGCAGTTAAAGGGCAAGGTACAGGTACGTGATTGTGCCTGTACGAGACATTCTGCTGACGTATATATGCCGTGAGCGGTCGTTAAGCGGTTAAAGTTCAAATTGTTTGCTCTGCTCTGGATGTGATACTGCCCGGCAGTGTTATTCTCCTTTGCCTGCAGGTGGCACTGTCACCGCCGGCACAGGCTGGATCACGGGGGGTATCACAGCACTATTGGGTGTCCTCTCGGCAGCCGTGCAGTGGGCTTGGTCAACCTGCTGTGCATGCTGGGAGAGGGTACAAAGGGGCAGACGCCTTTTGGCGTGAGGCGATTCCAGGGGGACCCCAAGGCGTTCAGGGGGGACCTCTGGTCCAGTGAGCGTGCCTCGTGGCCCACATGGCACAAGGTGCGCGGATGCGTTTAGGCCTCGGGCACCTTTTAGCCCGAGGCTCTGTTGCTGCATCGTAGGCCCAGCTCTCCTAACAAGGGCCTACGCTTCAGAGAACGACCCCAGGCTGCCCATTAGTAAGGGGGCCCATCTTTAGGAAAGGAGTTCCAGGGGAAGAACAGTCCTGGCGGACATAGCGACGGTACTGCTGTCTCGGGGAGAGGCCTGGAGGCCTGCCTAAAGGGGGATCCATCATCTATGACATCCGTGCTCCATCCCGGCTGCTAGAACTGCTCTTATAGGGACTATCCGGGTGAGCAATACCCACTTAGGCTTGAGTGGCGACGAGAGTGTGTGCGTGTGTATGTATGTATGTATGTGTGTGTGTGTGTGTATATATATATATATATATATATATATATATATATATATATATATATATATATATATATATATATTTGGGATCTAAGTGTTGCGTGCCTGAACCTTCCCCTACATCTTCAACTTTCCTGCTTTCGCTTTCTTCAAGTTGACTCAAAAGTAAGAAAAAGAATAAAGCCTCGCTGATTAGGTTTTACTCGTGTGTGGACATTGGCCTTATTCCTGAATACACTGGTGCACCTAGACACAACAAAGCGGAAGGATCCACTCGTCGGAGGTAACTCGCTGCAGACCCAAAAGGTAAATAAACAGTGGATTTCATACATAACAAAGTGTGGATCTGGCATAGCCACACGGGTGGAAGGAGAGAGAAGAAAAGGGAGGAAAACCCCACCCTGGGTGCTACACATTAATCAGTTGAACAGCCCCGCCCAGGGGGCGGTCCCTCCGGACATAACCCTCCGCCCTGCAGTCAGCAGCTCAGTTCGTAAAAAGCAGTACAAACTAAAAACTAGGGGTGGGTGCTGTGTCCATTCATGGACGACAGAGAAAAGGATTTTACGGTGAATTCAAAAAAATCCTATTTTCTCTTTTCATCCATGGACGGACACAGCTCCTTTATAATTCTTGACTTGTGGGTTATGTTCCGTCTATTAGGAGAGGACTAGGCAGAACATGTTAGTTATCTAAATACATGTAACTTTAACAGAGTTGAACAGCCCCGCCCAGGGGGCAGTCCCTCCGGTCATAACCCATCACCCTGCAGCCAGCAGCTCCGTTTTTTTCTGCCTAGTAGAGAAGGACGTGGCTCCCCCTTGGGCCCAGAGTCCTATGGAAATGTTTACCTTTTATTGTTTTATTTTATATTTTGATCCTGAGATCTTCTATCAATTGCCGGCTGGGCGACATGCTGTATAATATAGATCCCGGTGGTCTCCCCAGTCCGGCCATCGAGCGTGAGCAGACCTTAGCTAAGCGCTGAGTTGGCAACTATATGCCCCGTTTGCTCCAGGGGTGGCCGGTGAGTTTTTTACTCCGGGGTCCACATATGACTGGGCTACTTTTGTCTCAGTCACAGTGGACCATGGCCGACAGCCACTCCGTACTATCCGGCAGTGAGTCTGTCTGGAACGCACCAGCAAGTCCACGCATGGATGGGTAAGTACAGTTTCTCCTGTTTTGGGCAGTTTGGAACAGCTGGGGTCACCTGTCCTCCCTTCCCCTCCTTCTGTCCCCCACTCTTTTCTCCTCCCCTTGTGGGGCCTGCTACGTCGGCTAGGGTGTGCCTGTTAGGGTCTCCGTATCCCAGTTGGGGGCTGTGGGGGTGTCTGGGTCCGCTCTCTGTGGGGGGTGGTCTGACCTTGGGAGCCTCCGCTCGGCATCTCTGCGGCCTTCTCGTCCACCTCAGGTTCTCGGGCACCATTTTCGTTAGCGCCAGCACCATTTTCTTTTTCTTTTTTTTGTTCAGTATTGAAAATTTTCATTGGCAGCCATTTTGTCGTGGTCGCGCTGTGGCGCAGGTCTTCATTGCGGGCAGCCATTTTCTTGTAGCCAGCGCCCTTTTTTCTCTGAGTATGGCGGCCATTTTTGAGTGTTTTTTTTTGTTCACTGTATGGCTTGGCCTCTAGCGCTGGAGGCTTCCTGAACGGCGCGAATAGCGCAAATCTCCTCACAGAACACCTCAGTCACACGCTGTGTGTGAGGCAGAGCGGACAACGGTGCTGAGCAGTCTCTGGCTGGGTGGTGGGTCCCTGGGTAACCCCCCGGTCAGCGCAGCTAGGAGGGTGGACATTTGTTTATTACAAGTGCCTTGACTTAGTCCCTAAGGACTGTCAGTGGGTCAGAATGGAGTCTGAAGCTGGTGTTTCTTCCCCTGGCATTCCAGAGGCAGCAACCAGTGCCCCTGCACCTGCGGTTACCATGGACAATTTGTCGGCAGTCCCGGAGTCATTTGTTGCCAGGGTAGAAGCGGCATGCGGGCGAGGGGGGTAAAAAGTGCCCCCTCCCCCCGCCGTCTCCTGGGGAATGCTCAGACTCGGGCCTGGCTGCAGCTCAGGACCTCTGTTCTGGGATGTCAGAGGATGCGGACCAGGACCATCTGGGCACTGAGGAGGACTCTTCATCTGGGTCAATGCAGGACAGAGCACTTGTGGGAGCACTTATCAATGCAGTAAGGGACACCCTTAAGCTAGAAGATACAGCTGGGACATCCACTGAGGTGTCAGTCCCTTTTGGGTCTCACAAACCGACCCGCTCTGTTAAGGTTTTTCCTTATGTAGATTTCTTTGACAAGTTCATAGATAAGGAATGGGAAAGGCCACAGAGGTCCTTTTGTGGTCCCTCAGCGCATAGCGGTCCGTTACCCATTTGAAGAGAGCCTTTTTAAAAAATGGGCTTCTCCCCCTGTCGTTGACTCCCCGGTATCAAGGTAACCACTATCCCCTGCTTTTAAGGACCCTACTGATAGGAGGCCCGAAGCGGTGAGCCGTTCCATGTTCACCATGCTTCAGCATTGTGGCCGATAATGGCTGCAACTTTGGTATCTCAGACACTCACTGAATGGGCTAAGCTTTTGCACCAGGCAGTGGAGGAGCATCAGCTCCCACAGGAATACTCGACACTGGCCGACCAGCTGGTGCAGGGTCTTGTGTACATCTGTGATGCAACCCTGGATGCGGCCCCTTTAATCTCCAGGGCCTCTGTATCCGTGGTGGTCTTGCACCCTCTGATATGGCTAAAATGGTCCACGGACCAAGCTTCTAAGAAAGCTCTGACAGATTTGCCTTTCAAAGGTGGGAGGCTCTTTGGTGCCTCACTGGACGACATTATTAAGGATGTCACTGGAGGTAAGAGCACACTTCTTGCTCAGTCCACTAAAGGTAAGGAGCCGTCGCCGTAAGCCGGGGGCCTCCTTTCCCACACAAAAGGGGTATTTTTGTCAGTCAGGACCCGCTAGCAGACCCTCCCAAGCCGATAAAGCTTCAGCTGGGGGACAGAAGCATCCCTGCACCCCCTAACCCAAACAAGCCCGCTTCACCATGAAGTCTTGCCCCCACCCGATTCTTGGGTGGGGGGACGTCTTCCCGAGTTTGCAGCTCAGTGGACCTCTCTGCTTTCCGACCAGTGGGTTTGCGAAGTGATCACTTCAGGGTACAAGATTGAGTTTCTTTCTTGTCCACCAAACAGATTCTTTCCCTCAAATCTTCCTCTCCCTCCGTCTCGTCGGACTGCCCTGACTGGGGCAGTACAAGACTTGTTGGGGTGAGGGGTGATCATACCCGTACCGCCGCAGGACAGGTTTCAGGGATTCTACTCGAATCTGTTTGTGGTACCAAAAAAGGACGGAGTCCGTCCAATCCTGGACCTCAAGGCCCTCAATGCCTTTGTGAAGGTTCGGAAATTCAGGATGGAATCGATTCGCTCGGTGATAGCTGCGCTTCATCCGGGGGACTTTCTGGTGTCCTTGGACATCAAGGACGCATAATTGCATGTCCCCATCGTTCCTTCCTTTCCACTGGACTGTGATCACGACGGACGCCAGCCTGACGGGTTGGGGGGGAGTCTGAGGGGGTTCAGTCGGCCCAGGGCCGCTGGACTCCGGAAGAATCTCTCTCCTGCCGATCAATGTCCTCGAGCTTCGAGCTATCAGACTATGCCTCTCCAAGTGGTCACAGAGACTTTAAGGGCATCCAGTCAAGATCCAGTCGGACAACGCCACGGCGGTGGCTTATGTCAACCATCAAGGAGGAACAAGGAGCTCGGCCCCAGCATTGGAGGCCGCTCACATCCTAAGGTGGGCCGAAAGGAGCGTACCGGCTCTATCGGCTGTTTACATTCCGGGCGTAGAAAACTGGCAGGCGGACTATCTAAGCCGCCAGATGCTGGACCAAGGGGAATGGTCGCTTCACCCGGAGGTGTATCAACTCCTTTGTCAGAAATGGGGCACACCCGATGTGGATCTCCTGGCCTTTCGACTCAATCGCAAGGTGTCGAGGTTTGTGGCCAGGTCCAGAGATCGATGGGCAGCCGCGTCAGATGAGTTAGTGGCTCCGTGGGGTCAGTATCGGCTAATTAATGTCTTTCCCCCGCTGAAGTTGCTTCCTCGTCTGCTCCGCAGAGTGGAGGCCGAGGGGATTCCCGTAATTCTAATCGCCCCAGACTGGCCCCGGTGTCCCTGATACGTCGACCTTGTGCGCCTGGTGTCGGACGTTCCCTGGCGTCTGCCAATGCGGGAGGACCTTCTGTCTCAAGGTCCCATACTTCATCCTGCTTTACAGCCAGTGACTGTAAAGCAGGATGAAGTATGGGACCTTGAGACAGAAGATCCTCCTGCATTGGCAGTCGCCAGGGTGCATCCGCCACCAGGCGCACGAGGTCGGCGTACCAGGGACGCTGGGGCAATTAGAATCACCGGAATCCCCTCTGTCTTTACTCTGCAGAGCAGACGAGGAAGCAACTTCAGTGGGGGAAAGGCATAAATCAGCCGATACTGACCCCACGGTGCCACCAACGCGTCTGCCCAGGGATCTCTGGACCTGGCCATGAACCTCGACACCTTGCAATTGAGTCGAGAAGCCAGGAGTTCCACGTCTGGCGTGCCCCATCTCCGGCAAAGGAGTTGAAATACCTCCGGATGTAACGACCATTCCCCTTGGTCCAGCATCTGGCGACTCAGATAGTCCGCCTGCCAGTTTTCTACGTCCGGAATGTAAACTGCCGATAGAGCCGGCACGCTCCTTTCCGCCCACCGCAGGATGTGAGCGACCTCAGACGCTGCAGCTGAGCTTCTTGTTCCTTCCTGATGGTTGACAATGTCAATATGCCACTGCCGTGGCGTTGTCTGACTGGATCCTGACTGGATGCCCCTGTAGCCTCTGAGACCACGTGGAGAGGCACAGCCTGATCGCCCGAAGTTCCAGTACATTGATCGGCAGGTGGGATGAGTCCAGCGGCCCTGGGCCGCCTGAACCCCCCAGACTCCCCCCCCCCCCCCCAACCGGTCAGGCTGGCATCCGTCGTGATCACAGTCCAATGGAAGGGGAGGAACGACTTTCCTGACCGACGAGCCGGGGATCTCCGCCACCAACTCAGAGAGACCCTGACAAGACGACTCTTCTGAATCTGACGATCCAGAGACAACAGAGATTTGTTCCATTTGGAGAGAATCTCCTTCTGCAAGACCCGAGTGTGGAATTGGGCAAACGGTACTGCCTCGAAGGAGGCTACCATGAGGCCCAGGACTCGCATGCAAAAATGGAGAGACTACCATTTGCGGGATGTCAACAACTTAACTGCAGACCGGAGTGTCTGCAATTTTTCCAAAGGAAGAAAGACTCTTGCCTCTGCTGCGGCCGAGCTCCTTGTTCCTCCCTGATGGTTGACATAAGCCACCGCCGTGGCGTTGTCCGACTGGATCCTGACTGGATGCCCTTAAATTCTCTGTGACCACTTGGAGAGGCATAGTCTGATAGCTCGAAGCTTGAGGACATTGATCGGCAGGAGAGATTCTTCTGGAGTCCAGCGGCCCTGGACCGACTGAACCCCCCCAGACTCCCCACCAACCCATCAGGCTGGCGTCCGTCGTGATCACAGTCCAGTGGAAAGGAAGGAATGACTTCCCGGACTGGAGTCACGGGGATGTCAACCACCAAGTCAGAGAGGTCCTGACTAGGCAACTTACCTGAATCTGATGATCCAGAGACAATGGAGATCTGTTCCATTTGGACAGAATATCCTTCTGCAAAACTCGAGTGTGGGATTGGGCATACGGTACTGCCTCGAAGGAAGCTACCATGAGGCCCAGGACTCTCATGCAGAAACTGAGAGACGACCATTTGTGGGATATTAACTTCACCGCAGCCTGGAGCGTCTGCAACTTCTCTGGAGGAAGAAAAACTCTCGCCTCCGAGGAGTCCAGAATCAGCCCCAGGTATTCCAGGCGCTGAGTTGGTACTAACACCGACTTCTGGAGGTTCAGTACCCAACCAAATTTTCGGAGAGTCTGACTGGCTATAGACACGTCCTCCTCTAATTCTGAGCTTGAAGCAGCTCTCAGAAGAAGATTGTCTAAGTAGCCCACGATAGCAATGCCTCGCTGTCTCGGCAAAGCCAGAATCGGGGCGAGCACCTTGGTGAAAACTCTTGGTGCCGATGCTAGTCCAAAGAGGAGAGCCACAAATAGATAGTGGTCTTCCCCGACCGCGAAACGTAGGAACCTCTGATGCCTGACGCAGATGGGGACATGCAAGTATGCGTCCTTGATGTCCAAGGACACCAGAAAGTCCCCCAGGTGAAGCGCAGCTACCACCGAGCGAATCGATTCCATCCTGAATTTCCGAACCTTCACAAAGGCATTGAGGGCCTTGAGGTCCAGGATTGGACGGACTCCGTCCTTTTTTGGTACCACAAACAGATTTGAGTAGAATCCCTGAAACCTGTCCTGCGGCGGTACGGGTATGATCACCCCTCACCCCAACAAGTCTTGTACTGCACCAGTCAGGGCAGTCCGACGAGACGGAAGGAGAGGAAGATTTGAGGGAAAGAATCTGTTTGGTGGACAAGAAAGAAACTCGATCTTGTACCCTGAAGTGATCACTTCGCAAACCCACTGGTCGGAAAGCAGAGAGGTCCACTGAGCTGCGAACTCGGGAAGACGTCCCCCCACCCAAGAATCGGGTGGGGGCAAGACTTCATGCTGAAGCGGGCTTGTTTGCGGGCTTGGATTGCTTGTGCACCCAGGGATGCTTCTGTCCCCCAGCTGAAGCTTTATCGGCTTGGGAGGGTCTGCTGGCGGGCCCTGACTGACAAAAATACCCCTTTTGTGCTGGAAAGGAGGCCCCCGGCTTACGGCGCGGCTCCTTACCTTTAGTGGACTGAGCAAGAAGTGTGCTCTTACCTCCAGTGACATCCTTAATAATGTCGTCCAGTGAGGCACCAAAGAGCCTCCCACCTTTGAATGGCAAATCTGTCAGAGCTTTCTTAGAAGCTTGGTCCGTGGACCAGCATTTTAGCCATATCAGACGGTGCAAGACCACCACGGATATAGAGGCCCTGGAGATTAAAGGGGCCGCATCCAGGGTTGCATCACAGATGTACTCAAGACCCTGCACCAGCTGGTCGGCCAGTGTCATGTATTCCTGTGGGAGCTGAGACTCTTGCCTCTGAGGAGTCCAGAATCAACCCCAGGTACTCTAGGCGCTGGGTTGGTACTAACACCGACTTCTGGAGGTTCAGCACCCAACCAAACTCCCGGAGGGTCTGACTGGCTATAGACACGTCGTCCTCTAATTCTGAGCTTGAAGCAGCTCTCAGAAGAAGATCGTCCAAGTAGCCCACGATAGCAATGCCGCGCTGTCTCAGCAAAGCTAGAATCGGGGAAAGCACCTTGGTGAAAACTCTTGGTGCCGATGCTAGTCCAAAGAGGAGAGCCACAAATTGATAGTGGTCTTCGTCGATCGCAAAGCGCAGGAACCTCTGATGCCTGACGCAGATGGGGACATGCAAGTATGCATCCTTGATATCCAAGGATGCCAGAAAGTCCCCCGGATGGAGCGCAGCAACTACCGACCGAATCAATTCCATCCGGAACCTTTGAACCTTTACAAAAGAATTGAGGGCCTTGAGGTCCAAGATAGGACGGACAGTGTCCTTCTTTGGGACCACAAACAGATTCGAGTAGAATCCCTGAAACCTGTCTTGCGGTGGTACAGGCATGATCACCCCGCACCTCAACAAGTCTTGCACTGCCTCCAGCAGGGCAGTCCGATGAGCCGGAAGGAGAGGCAGATTTGAGGGAAAGAATCTGTTTGGGGGACAAGAAAGAAACTCGATCTTGTACCCCGAAGTGACCACCTCGCAGACCCACTGGTCGGAGAGCAGGGAGGTCCACCGAGCTGCAAACCCGCGAACCCGTCCCCCCCCCACCCAGGTGTCGGGCGGGGGCAAAACTTCATGCGGTAGCAGACTTGTTAGCTGGCTTGTTAGGCTTGCGCACCCAGGGGCGCTTCTGTCCCCCAGCTGGACCTTTGAGGAAAATACAGATTTTGCGCGGGAAAGGAGGGCCCCGGCTTACGGCGCGGCTCCTTCCCTTTAGTGGACTGAGGGAGAAGTGTGCTTGTACCGCCAGTGACATCCTTAATGATGTCGTCCAGTGAGGCACCAAAAAGCCTCTCACCTTTTGAAAGGCAAATCTGCCAGAGTTTTCTTGGAAGCTTGGTCAGCGGACCAGCATTTCAGCCAGATTAGGCGGCGCAATACCACCGCAGATGCGGAAGCCCTGGAGATTAAAGGGAACGCATGCAGGGTGGCATCACAGACGTACACAAGTCCCTGTACCAACAGTTCGGCCAGTGACACGCATTCTGGAGGAAGCTGATGCTCCTCCACTGTCTGGTGCAATATTTTAGCCCATTCAGTAAGTGTCTGAGACACCAAGGTTGCAGCCAATATAGGCCACAATGCTGACCCCAGCATAGTGAACATGGAGCGGCTCACCGATTCGGACCAACCTATCAGTACGGTCCTTAAAGGCAGGGGTCCCCTCTACCGGGATAGTGGTTACTTTGTTTAACCGAGAGACCGGGGGATCAACGACCGGAGGAGAAGCCCATTTTTTCAAAAGGCTCTCTTCAAATGGGTAACGGACCGCTATGCGCTGAGGGACCACAAAGGACCTCTGCGGCCGTTCCCATTCCTTATCTATGAACCTGTCAAAGAAATCAACATAAGGAAAAACCTTAACAGAGCGGGTTGGTTTGTGCGACCCAAAAGGGACAGACCCTGCAGTGGAAGTCCCAGCTGTATCTTCCAGCTTGAGAGTGTCCCTCACAGCATGGATAAGTGCACTCACAAGTGCCCTGTCTTGAGCTGACCCGGACGAAGAGGTCCTCCTCACAGGGAAGGTCCTGGTCCGCCTCTTCTGACATACCAGCCCTGGGGTCCTGTGCCGCAGCCAGTCCTGAGTCTGAGTCAGAACATTCCCCAGGAGATGGCGGGGGGAGGGGGCGCTTAGTACCCCCCTTACGCCCACACGCCGCTTCCACCCTGGCAACAAATGACTCCAGGACTGCCGACAAAGTGTCCATGGGAACCGCAGGTGCTGGGGCACCAGTTGCTGCCTCTGGAATGTTTGGGGGAAAAAACTCCAGCTTCTGAGTCCATATTGCCCACTGACAGCCCTTAGGGACTTGGTCAAGACACCTGACAAAAAAAATGTCCACCCTCCTTGCTGCACTGACCGGGGGGGTTACCCAGGGAACTCACCACCCAGCAAGAGACTGTTCAGCACCGCTGCCCGCTCTCCATCCACACACAGTGTGTGTCTGAGGAACTCTGTGAGGTGGATTGCGCCGTTCGCGCCGTTCAGGAAGCCAGCCAGTACTAGAGGCCAAAACCCACTCCAAAATTGCCGCCGGGCGCCTCAGAGAAAAGGGCGCGGACAACAAGAAAATGGCCGCCCGCAATACAGACCTGCATCACAGCGCGGCCACGGCAAAATGGCCGCCAATGGGAATTTCCAATGTAAATCGCAGGCAACAGAAAAATGGCGCTGGCGCTACCAAAATGGCGCCCAAACATTAGCGAGGTGGACGAGAAGGCCGCAGCGGAGGCTTCCAAGAAAAAAACTACCCCCCCATCGAGAGTGGGCCTGGATACCCCCACAGCCCCCAGCCGGGACCTGGAGTCCCCCTACAGGTATACCCCAGTCACAGCGAGCCCCGCAAGGGGAGGAGGAAAAAAGGGTGACAGAGGGAGAGAAAGGGGAGGGCAGGGGAACCCCCTAACGACCCCCCCTAGGAATGCCCAGCTGTTCCATCCTGCCGAGGCAGGAGGAACTGTACTTACCCGTCCCTGTGAGGACCTGCTGGTGCATTCCTGACAGACCTACAACCGAGCGGTACGGAGTAGCTGTCGGCCCGGTCCACTGTGACTGAGACAACAAGCAGCCCAGTCATATGTGAACCCTGGAGCAATAGCTCACCGGCCACCCATGGAGCCATGGGGTATGTCGTGGCCGACCCAGCATGTAGCCAAGGTCTGCTCACGCTCGATGGCCGGACTGGCGGGACTACAAGGATCTATATTATCCTGCCTGTCACCCAGCCGGCAGTTGATAGAAGATTTCTTAAAATAAAATCATAAAATAATAAAAAAATTAAAAATAAATTTCTTCAGGACCCTGGTCCCAAAGGGAGCCAGGTCCTTCTCTACTAGGCAGAAAAAAACTGAGGCTGATGATTGCAGGGCGGAGGGTTATGTCCAGAGGGACCAGCCCCTGGGCGGGGCTGTTCAACTCTGTTAAAGTAACATGTATTTAAATATCTAACATGTTCTGCCTAGTCCTCTCCTATAGAACAGGAACATAACTGTCAAGATTTGAGAAGGCTGTGTCCATCCATGGACGAAAAGAAGGTTTTTTTTGAACATGTGGAAAAACAACAACTTCCAATGCACAAGTACATACAGGAATTTTCAACCAATAACATATACACAGTCATGTTAACTTTACCGTTACTACACATCAAGATACTCCATACCAGTGGCGGCCCGTCCATAGAGGGCGCACGGGTGCCACCCCCCCTGCAAAGGCAGTCACAAAAAAAATAAAAATAAATGGGCCCTTTAAAAAAAAAAAATGTCCTTTGCACTATGTGCACTGTGCTTGGGCGTATTGCTCCCATTCATATGGTTCGTGCTGTGCCTGCCCCTTGTTGTTCGTTTGGCACCACACCGCCCTATGACGAGGACAGTGCTTTTCCTCTGAGTTACGGCGTCCCTTCCGGTTTATCTGTGCCAGTGATAAACCAGAAGTGACGTCGGTGGAACTCACAACTCTGCACACTGTGTGTGTCTCTCGGTCTATAGTGCCCCTGTTGTGCCTCGGTCATGCTAGGATTTAGAAAAGAAGAGTGGAAGTTGCCCCCATATCTTCTCCCTGCACTGGATTTATGAGCGATGCTGTTGCTTCCAGGGGAAAGGTGAGCAGGTACTGGAGGGGTCTCAGCTTCTTTTCTACGGGATCCTGTCTTTTTCTCTGGGCTCTGGATGTTGCAATATTATCTCATCAGTCATTGCAGAATTCCAGTGTGTAGCAGATATCTGTTGTGTGGATATTGGGGTGTGTATGGCGGTGAGGATTGCAAAGTGGAAATATTTGTGTGTATGGCGATGTTATAGATTGATGCCCCTTGTTGGTTGTCAGCAACAGTAAGAAATAGTAAAGGGGTTCCCAAAAACCATCTTGGCTTATGGACAGCTACATCACGGTCCAGCTGCTGGGGAACTACAAGTCCCATAGCTCATGGCTGGCAGGATATGCTGAGTCTTCTAGTTCCTCCACAGCCAGATGTGGACAGGTTGTCGTGTGGCTTTTACAAACCATGGCAGAGCCTTTTTTCAGGGTGCAGAATGCAGACTTGTGCGATTTACAATGTGCAGAATGCAGACAGTAATGACACATAATCACCTGATAAATGCCTATTTAGAGTCCTGTAATACTAGCAGTGTAATTTTTCAGTTTGTTTGAGCCGATCTGCGAGGCTGCGCTATTTACCATGATCTGCGAGGCTGCGCTATTTACTCTGTCCTGTGATGCTGAGCTGTATACTCCTGACACTATGGGTGGAATACAGGGGAAGGAGTGGGTGGATTCTTTAAGGGGTGGGGCTTATAAAAAGTGGGAGGGGTCAAAAAGGAAGGGTGTGGTCTGGCGCCCCCCCATCCTAAAACTTCACCAGCCGCCACTGCTCCATACACGTGCATGTCACCACTTTATCCCCCCACTGACACAGATCGCAGCATGCATGGTACATATACGGTACATATTCCCCCCTATGGACACTGTAGAATTAGAGACATCACAAGTTCTCTAGGGCTTAGACCAGGTGTATCTAACCAAAGTGACCATATGCGTTTGAACCTGCCCGGGCA
Organism: Rana muscosa; assembly: GCA_029206835.1. Lineage (NCBI taxonomy): Eukaryota > Metazoa > Chordata > Amphibia > Anura > Ranidae > Rana > Rana muscosa. The sequence continues at coordinate 497,022,098 of CM055127.1, forward strand.
TCCCCTGTGTTGGAAAATATATTTTTCCATAATAAGAGTATTCCTCATGTGTGTTTATCCAGGAGGTGATATTGGGTGGCGAGGTTGATTTCCTGCCCATCAAGATAAGTTTCCTGGCCTGAAACGGTGCCCTAGAGAATGGAACCCTGATCAATTCCTCAGGGATCACCTCCTCCAGGACCCCCAGTATACAGCATATAGGGTCGGTAGGTACCTTTGTTTGAAACACCCTATTGAGTGTACCAACCTTCTCACTCCAATACCGATGGAGCTCCAGGCAGCGCCACAAGAGATGTATGAGATCCCCGTTGTGCTGCCGACAGCAATTGCACAAAGGGTCCGCCAGTCTGCCCATCCTATGTAGTTTTGTCAGGGTGTAGTGTAGTCTTAGTGTTACCTACAGTTGGGAAACTTTTTGTGCCACATTTAGAGAGCATGTGGTTATGGATTGCAGGGCTTCCTCCCACTGATCCCCCGTAAGTTGGCTGAGGCTTACAGGGGTATGCCTGCAGGTGTCGTGCGAGTAACATTTGATATGATCCCCGTAGTTACAGTGCTGGAGTGCAGCACGTGAAATACCGGAGTGGGCGACAGCGCCGCACCAACATATTTAACGTGCAGGTCCTGGGTACATGACCAGACGGTTGTCCTATTAATGGGTTCGGACATTTTTTTTTTATTATTGAAATCAAAGTAATCAGCTGCAGAAACACTATTGGTGGGTTGGAAAAATGAACAGTCCAGGTTTAGGGGTACAGTATGCAGAGTAATGCCACGTACACACGACCGGTTTTCCTGACATGCCAAAAACTGACGTTTTTCCCCGATGTGATTCCTCTCAAGCCTGCCTTGCATACACACGTTCAGGCAAAAAAATGCTCGAGCAAAGCGCGGTGACGTACAACACGTACGTCGGCACTATAAAGGGGAAGTTCCATTCGGATGGCGCCACCCTTTGGGCTGCTTTTGCTGATCCTCGTGTTAGTAAAGTTTGGTGAGAGACGATTCACGTTTTTTAGCCTCGTGCTCTTCAGTCCGTTACAGCGTGATGAATGTGCTATCTCCATTACGAACGCTAGTTTTACCAGAACGAGCGCTCCCGTCTCATACTTGATTCTGAGCATGTGCGTTTTTTTTCCCCTCGGAAAAGCATACACACGAGCGGTTTTCGCGACGAGAAAAAGACTGACGGGAAAAACGACGGGAAAAAATAGAGCAGGTTCTAAATTTTTTGCGGGCAGTTTTCTCATCGGGAAAACTGCTATGGAGCCTACACATGACCGGTCTTCCCGACCAATCTAAAAAATGGCAGTTTTCTCGTCGGGAAAACCAGGCGTGTGTACGCGGCATAAGGGATTGCCTGCTAGGTGAAGAAATGCTGTTAATGTATTATTTCAATATATAAATGATTGTATTTGCACAATAAAGGAAGTGGAAATAATAAAATGATATTTTGCCCATTACATAGTCGCATATTTAGTCAGGTTGAAAAAAGACACAAGTCCACCCAGTTCACCTGTCAGTAGGGGGCATTGTTGGCTCATTGGGGTTTATAAAGAGCTGTGATGTGTAGCAAACTCCTGGATCTCCTGAGCTCTTCCACTGTTAGCACTCAGTATCTTCCTCAAGCGTCACCCCCGCTTCCCTGCTGGGTCCCTGGCTTGGCACTCCAGATACTCCTCAAGCTTCACCCCCGCTGACACATTAGGTCCCTGGCTTGGCACTCCACAAGCGTCACCCTTGCTGTCCTGCTGGGTCCCTGACTTGGCACTCACTGAAGTTTTCCCAATTCTTCACAGTCCCCGGCGCTGGTACTGGCTTCAGTTACTCACTGTGGTCCCCGGTAACAGGGTTGATGGACCCTTAGTGGCGACAGCTTTCCCTCTATTAACACCTCCCAACTTTCTGAGATGGGAATGAGGGACACCTATCACCAGAAGTATGAAGGCATAGGACACACCCCTTGCCACTCCCTCTTAAAGGAGAATTGTACAAAAAAAATAAGATTTGTTAAACCCACAAATGCTTTTTTTTACCACTAATATTCCTTTATATTGGCTTTTGGAATTTACAAATGCAGCAATTTTAGAAATCAGATGAAAGGTTTAGTGCTAGAAAACACTTTTTGATAGATAAAAAGTGCATTTTATATATGTAGCGCCACCCTCACACTCCCCTCTTGGTCTCGTCTTTCTCTTGTCTAGGGGTATCTCAGAGGGGAGGGAGCGGGGACACCACGCCTGGCCTCCACCACATGTATCAGTGCGGTGTAAGCAACGTTCTTAATTTACCTTCGGGTCAGTGTTGTGCACCTGGATCCTCCCTCCGAGAGTCACCTTGAACAACGTCTGTCAGGAAATGAGCCCCACACCATTAAAGTCCAACACTCCTTTATTCTCATGCAAATGAACACAAACAGTTAAACTCCCTTTAAGAACAGCACAGGAAAAGGAGGTGTGGATGTGAATAGGCCCAGACACAATGTGTTCTCCACTTTCCTCCCTGAAAGTGGGTTACGGTCTCCGAGCGAGGGGGGATTTCCATCCAGGCGGTCTCCGATGAGAGACTCACCCGTCACCGGCAATATGCTGCACCGGGTCTTCAAGTGAGGAGCTCCCCCCGGTCCATTGCGCCTTCCGGATTCGGGTACCCACTCCCGGGGTTCCCTAGGATCTCCTTCCCTCGCGGAACTCAGTGTTGGGCACTGAGCTCCGGACCTCCATTCAAGTACCTCACCCCAGGCTAAAGGTGCCTGAGATGGAACACGATCTCCGGTGGTCCTCCAGGCCTAGGCCACCCAGAGGACCGGCACGAACCACCGTCTGCAGACTAAAGGTGTCTGGGACTACGACCCCGTGACCAAGATGGCCGGCCCCCTTTATACCCTCTCCCAGCAAGCATGGCGGGTTCCCCGCCCCACCATACCGCTGCCTGCCAAGGGAGGACAAAAAGAGGTACGGCACACAGCAATGGTTCAACCCCCAGCCCGTGGCGACAGCGCCACCTTCAGGGCCGCAGGGAATCACACATCACTGGTGTCACCGCCAGATTCAAATTTACACCCGGGAAAGTGCATACCCGCTACATATACATCTATAGAGATCAGACCAACATGAGGGACAAATGAGGAGGAATGAGGGACAATGCTCCAAATCAGGGACAGCCCCTCGAAATCAGGGACAGTTGGGAGGTATGCCTATACCTCCGACCACGTCAGGTTCCCCGACAAGGAGAACCATCACATCTGGTTGGATTACAAGCCGTAGTCCAAACCCTGCGCTGCTCTCTTGCTCCTGGATAGGCCCTCAGACAGCCTAGCAGCCAGATGTCCCCAGGATAGGCCTCAGGCTTCCAGCCTAGCAGCCCGGGCAGTACAACACACATCCACCCAAACAGCCGTCCAGGTGGCACAGAACATCGATCACCTGACCTCACCCAAATAAAAAAAAAAGGCTCTCCCAGCAGGCCAAGGGATCCAAGAAAATACCTGCCCATTGGCTGAGACACCCCATTCATTTTCTAATCTGTCCTTGCAATGGCCTTGTCTTATCTAATGTCACCAGATACCCGGCCATCTAGTGACAGAAGAGAAAGGGTGCAATAAGTCCAGATTTAGAGAGGAATCGATTGATCTCCTAACAATTGGCCAAGGCAATTTAGCCCCTGACAGCTAAATTTGATAGCAACCCTGCCTAAACATCAGGGTGCTACAGATGTATTCACACAATACACAAAAAAATTGTGTTGCACTACTCAATATATAATATATCGCAAAACTAAATGTGATAATTAATGTCCAGCAGATCACAAATAAGTCCCATAAAATGAAATAATCACGGTGATAAATCAATAATAGAAATTCTTAATGCCAGTTCACACTGGGGCAACACGACTTCCAGCGCGACTTTTCAAGGCAACTTGGGGACGACTTGAGTGCGACTTCAGCGCTACTTGGAGCGAATTACAACGCGACTTCAAGTCGCCTCCAGGACAGGCGACTTTGCCAGTGGCCAATCACATAATAATCAGCTCTGTGGGTGGGAGGGGTTTGCCTTAGAAAACTATTTTCACTTCCTGGAAAGTTGCTTCAGGTAAGACGGGGGATCCGACTTGGAGGCGACTTCCATTGAAATCAATGGGTACAAGTCGCCTACAAGTCGCCTTGAAGTAGTACAGGAACCTTTTCTGAAGTCGCTCCGACTTCATACGCGTTCATTAAGACTGCTCTCATTCACATAGCCAGGGCCATCTTTTCCATTGAGCATGCTGGGCAGTTGCCCGGGGGCCACACTTGCCTGGGGGGCCCCACCGGCTGCTCAGCGACCCCAGTAAAAAATGGTGGGAAGCGGCGGGCCAGAACTGTGCATGCGCAGTTTGCGTAAATCGCCGAGAAGATCCGATCCTCCACGAGTGCTGCCTCTGTCTGTCCGCCGATGATGACGTTAGCCACACCTGCCAGACTTAAAAAAAAAAAAGCAGGAGGAGCTGAGGGTGAATGGACAGAGTAGAGTTGTCAGAGTAGAGTTGTCAGAGCAGACCGCACAGCAGGCTTGAAGCAGAGTGTGGCGGAGTCGGACCCCTGTCGGCAGTCCCGGTTTTCGTGAGCCTGTAACCTGCCCAGCCACCAGCCAGTACAGACATGGAGTGCCCTGGTCGGTGTCGTACGGTGAGTGGCTGTCTGGCTGACTGTGCAGCTTGCACAAAGAGATCGGGGCGTGGTCTGTTGCTCTGATGTAAGTGGGAACTCTGATGTAAAGAGAAAGCAGTGGACTCTGATATAAGGTGGTCTCTGGTCACCGGAGCCCCCCTTACATCAGCGTTTCCCCTTACATCATGATCTGCAGCGTTCCCCTTTACATAAGAGTTCCCTTTCACTGTAAGGGGGAATCCTGCAGACTCTGATGTAAGAGGAAACTCTGTGCTGGCTGGTTATAGTAACCTAACCTTCATGTCAATGAAGAAATGTTTTTTTTTTTACTTTTGTTTAACTTAAACACATTGCTAATAGCACGATCTATATGTTTATAGTTTAAATACTGACATTTGCACTGCTTGGCACTGAAAACTGTCATTTTAGGTACCGTTTTGCAGTGTCAGTAAAAAATGTGATTCTGCCAGTAAATGTCATGATTTTTGTCAGTAAAAAATTCTCGTGCGTGATTGTGTAGACAGGGCCCCAGTGCACCGTATTGCCCGGGGGCCTATAATGCTCTTAAGATGACACTGCACATAGCTGTGATTTCTGATGTCAAGCGACTTGGGGCGACTTGCGGTCTGACAAGTCGCCCCCCCCCCCCAAGTCGCGGTAGTGTGAACCGGCACTTAATGCTCAAGATCCATCCATCCTGTGAAAAACATTTTCAGTCCGCGCTCCACCACCAGAAGAGATGGCCGCTCACCTGACACACAGGTCTCAACAGCATTATAATTGGATATCGATCACTCCCTCCATCAGATTCCCCCACAGCAATCCAATCACCAGACTAAAAGGTTGCAAGATCCCTTTCAATCCTCCTATATGGTGGTGACAGGTCCCCTTTAAATCCACGGCAAACAAACTCCCCGTCTTATTCCTTGAGTCAGTATTGGCTGGAAGGAAGTGGGTCCTGAGACCTGATTGGCCGAGAAGAGAAGCAATCCTATTGGCCGCCCAGGAGGAGGAGGGAGGAGACGCAGGGGGAGCGCAGTGAACCCGAGGAAGGAGGAGACGCGGGGAGAAGCCGCCTCCCAGAGGAAGCCCATGACCTAGATGGTAACTGACCGACTGGGGGGGTTTGGGGTGGATTTGCGAGAGACCCGACCGACTGTGGGGGTTGGGAGGGGAGGAGGGGTGTCGGCAGTTTCGGGTGGTTTGGCGCAGCCCCCCCCCCAAAATATACCACCAGCCACTGGACAGGACCCTATAAGCGTTTTAAAACTTTCTGCTAAATGGAGGCTTTATACATTTTTAAAGCTGAACTCGGAGCAAACTACTAAATACACAGCTGTGTCCAGCGGAGCAGGAGACCTGATCTTTCTTTGCTGCAGCTCAGCAACACTTACAGGTCTCCTCCCTGCCCCCAGCCTGTGATTGGACAGTGAAAGGAGAAGCAGCAGAATGATGAGGTCATCTCTCTGTCACTCTGCTCTCTCGTCCTATCAGCACATGAATTGATTGGCTCCTTGTGCTGCTTCTTCTCCCTCACACTCCAGCTCTGCTGGACAGGGGCTGCAAGAGACTGATATCTGATTACATCCAGGGACTTGCAATGCTTGTATATAAAGAATACACTTTGTGGTAAAGCAGACCTAAACTCTTTCAATCAACATGACAGTCTTTGATAAAGACTGTGGAAATAGTATTTTATAAATGCGTTAAATTTTTTTTTTTTTTTTTTATGTATGATTTATTTACTTTTTACTTGTAATATTTGTTTTAATTTGTTTTGTTTTAGTTTTTTCATTTCTTCAGTTACTTCCTGGTCTCTGGCCTAGGCCAAACTTATGTTGTGCATCCCAGGAGTCTTCATGGGAAGGGGCTTTCTCAGCCAAGCACACCCTCCTGCCTGCATGCCTGAGCTAAGGGGAGACGGATTCCAGGAAGTAACTGTTTAACTGCTACATGATTCATCTGCCCTTACTCAAGATGGCCACAGCTAGAAATGCTAGGGGGGGGGGGGGGGTTATTTCAAAGTGATTTCTCAGCAGAGTAAAGCATGGAGACATGGATGGGGAGTTTGCTTTGAATATTAAAAATAAATAAGTGTTTTCAGTTTGTGCTCCTCAAGATACAGTTTAGTTCTAATGTAATGATTACAGTTCTGCATTTATTTGTGTCTTTTTGTTTATGCCTGGAGTTCAGATTTTATCTTTGTGGTTTTTATTTGAAGGCTTTTCGGTATCAAATGGACTTGAATCGCACCCTCATGAATACTGGCCCCACTATGGAGCGGAGAGGTGAGAGACGATGAACTTTACTTTGTACGCCCCTCAGTGGCAGCACTGTGACAGAATACAAAGATTATTATTATTATTATTATTAATAAGTATTTTTATTGGTGTGTTGGTGGATCACGGAGAGTGGGGAGGGTTCGGTTGGCCCATTAAAAAATGTCCACAAAACTATCATTGGACTCTGCAGCTGGAAGGTGTGGCCTGAGGAATCAAAGCGTGGATCAGAGTGTGGGATTGGCAGTTGCAGTATGCGGTCTTGGTAGTGGATATGTTTTCGGTACGGAATTAAATCTGGTACAATAGCTGACAGCAGCTGGCAGTACCGGTATAATCAACTATCCATTCTGCATACACTGCCCCCTATATGTTAGACCCTGATGAAGCAGGCAAGGCTTGGCCTTTGAAATATGTTGGCATTTGTTTGTACATTGGAATATCGGTATCCCGGTGTGCCGCTTCAGATCTAGATTCAGTCATTCCAATCACAGCCCATGGTAACCATAGAAGTCCTTGATGTGCAGAGGCTGCCAATCCTGTGTCCACACACTGTATACAAGTAATGCCGGCTTCTTAAGTAAATGTCCGCTCTATTGTTGTATTCCGTCCCCAAACCTACTGATCCATCTGGATGGACCACAAAGGAGACTCAAAGGGGCCTATCTGTAAATATGTATTAATTTAAACCTTGCCTCTTTCTAAAAAAATCTTTCTAATTACCGTATATACTCGAGTATAAGCCGAGTTTTTTAGCACATTTTTTGTGATGAAAATGCCCCCCTCAGCTTATACTGGAGTCACCTTTTTGTGCCTGATTTCCCGGACTTTGGGGACCCGGTACCGGCCGGCCGTAGGTCTTCTGGATCCCAAACTTGGCACAAATATAGACCCACTCTACAAGTGTGCAAAGTTTGTTGTCCGGGGGACCTACGGCCGGGGAGCACCAATTTTTCAAATCCGGGCACCCCTTCCATAGACTCCAATGTTAAATGATTATTTCTCCAGTGATTTTGGGGACCCGGTACCGGCCGGCCCTAAGTCCCCTGGACCCAAAACTTGGCACACATGTAGCCCCACTCCTAATCTATAAGTGTGCAAAGTTTGTTGACTGGGGGACCTACAGCCGGGGAGCACCGATTTTTATTTTTATTTTTTTTAAAACCCGGGCACCCCTTCCATAGACTCCCATGTTAAATGTCAGTCTAGTCATGGGCACAGTGAGGCATGGGCACAGTGAGGCACGGGCACAGTGAGGCACGGGCACAGTGAGGCACGGGCACAGTGAGGCATGCAGATGGACACCCTAGGCTTACACTCAAGTCAATAAGTTTTCCCGGATTTTTGTAGTAAAATTAGGTGCCTCGGCTTATACTCGAGTATATACGGTAATATATTTAATTTCCTTTGTTTACTTCTGTCCCAATAAAAAATTGCCCCAAATAGAGAAATCTGTAAGGCCCCTTTCACACGGAGGTCCGTTCAGGTCCGCCTGTCAGTTTTTTAGGCGGACCTGAAACGGATCCTCCATGTACCCCCTATGGAAGCACGGATGTCAGCGGTGACATGTCCGCTGACATCCGCTCCGCTCCGCCAAAGTGTGACGGAGGAAAACCCTATTTTTCCTTCCGTCGGCGGAGCGGATCGGATGACAACGGACTCTACGGTCCGTCATCATCCGATTCCCCATAGGGGAGAGTGGCGCTCTGACAGGGCGGTCCCTGCACAGTGTGCGGGGACCGCCCAGTCATCCGCCGGCTCAGCGGGGATCAACGGAGCGATCCCCGCTGAGCAAGCGGAGCTTCACGGGGCGGATCTGCACGGATCCGCCCCGTGTGAAAGGGGCCTTAACAGTTCCCTGCCAAAGCTGATGAGACTTTTAAAAACACCAGTGTAATTATAAAGCACAACAATTCCTAAAAGTAAACATATAGCATAGCTCCCAACTGTCCCTGATTTGGAACAATGTCCCTCATGTTGGTCTGATCTATATATTTGTATATAAAATGCACTATTTATATTTCCAAAAGTGTTTCCCGGCGCTAAACCTTTCATCTAAATTCTAAATTGCTGCATTTGTAAATTTTAAAAGCCGATATAAAGGAGTAGTAGTGGTAAAAAAGCACTTGTGGATTTAACAATTTTTTTTTTTTTTTGTATAATTCTCCTTTTAAGAGGGGGTGTCAGGGGGTGTGTCCTATGCCTACATACCTTTTCTGATAGGCGTCCCTTGTTCCCATCTCAAAAAGTTGGGAGGTGTGATATGGCCGGACTATGGGCATCCAAATATATACATATTCTTCATCAATAAATGAGCTTTAAAACAAGCCATCACCGACTTTTGGAGCTGCAGGTGCTCAAGAGCAATTCATCCTCAAAGTTCACAGCAGAAGAAGAGTCTGTTCTGGTTGGTTTATGTCTTTTTGATTTCCTGCAGTAGTTTGTGTCTCTGCCCCTCCCACAATGGGGAGATTTCCTGCAGTAGTTTGTGTCTCTGCCCCTCCCACAATGAGGAGATTTCCTGCAATAGTTTGTGTCTCTGCCCCTCCCACAATGGGGAGATTTCCTGCAGTAGTTTGTGTCTCTGCCCCTCCCACAATGGGAAGATTTCTCTGCATTCGTTTTGAACAAAAACTACTGCTAAAGTTTCTGTCTAAACATTGGTTTAGACAGGAACTTTAGCAACCAATCACTAACCCTGTTTCATTCTTAGTGCTGGTCTGCATTGATTACAGTTGAAAGCTGATTGGTTGCTGTTGACAATATAAAGTTTCTTATGATCAGTCTTTTCATATAGTTGAGCGGCAGTTACATTGTTGCTGTTTTTCCTCCTGCAGATCCCGGACCTGATATCAGTGGCAAATCTTCGAATTCACGTGATTCAGAAACCCCATGTTTGATCATTAATGCAGCAAGTGATGAAGATGCTGAGGAAGCCGAGGCCTGGCTGAACGTTCTCCACACTCACCCCATCGCCATACACAATAACCTCGTCCTCTTGTTTGGACAAGAGGAACACGATATTCTCTCATCTCCTGATTTTCCAAATGTCTTCATCGAGGAGAAGCTGAGTAATGGGAAGTCTCTTCTAGAGATCGACGGTCCCCCCCAGGAAATAATCGAAGTGGTCATCCAGGCGGAGCGACTCCTCTTAGACGTACAGGAGAAGCACGCTGTGACGCTGGAGGAGGAGCTTCTGGAGGAGGCTGTGGTTTGGCTCTATATAAATGATAGTGGAGCCCGGAGATATCCAGCCAAAGCTAACCGAGAGATAGAGAAAGCCTTTGTGACCCAAAGTGACCTCACAATGAAATCGGAGCCCCGTCATTTGATCTTTATGAAGAAGCTCATGGCGGAGGGGAGGGACGGAGCGTTTCGGCTGGAGAGGCGGAGTAAGTACAACAATATGTTTTACTAGACCATGGTGTCGGGAACTGGAGCTCCTACAGGGAGGATCCCTCATCCAGATGTGTTCTCCAAGCTTAGGGTGTCCATGGAGAGGCAGAGGACTCACCTAGAACGTTGGACAGTGAGGCTTCTAAATATACTGCTGTGTCCCAATAGATACATCAGAACAGCTAAATACAGTGCGTATTCCACTAACTGTGATTGGCAGAAATGGCACAATTCAGGGAAATCACTGTATGACGGCAATCATCCTGGATGGTTGAGTCCTCATTATCTCCTCCTAGGAAGCCAAGAACATCCCAGTCCACATAGTGCATCAGATTGGAGCAGTGTGATGGTTGGCACACTCTTGCATTCATAGGAGGAGAGCAGCGAAGGCCTCTGAGCATCAGATGTGATCAGCATCATTCAGAGAACCTTCTTTCTTTGTCCATGGGTAGAAGGAATTCAAGTGTATGTCTGGGCATAATAACAAAACCTACCTTTTCAGTACATCCCTGCAGTACATGCACATTTCCCCACGTTTTGTCTCCAAAGAATACTGCAAGTATGAAAATATACCTGGTGCTCTGACAGAAATCCAGTGAGCTCCTAACGTCCTGATTGGCTGACAACACTGCCCCCCCCCCCCGCTGCACTGATATCCCAAGCAGTGTTGTCAGTTTCCGTTGCTGGACCACAGAACCTCTCACCTCTCCTTGTATATATTTTCAGCACCTTTCCCTCTCATCTTAATACAGGGGGTCCCCGGGTTACAAACAAGACAGGGACTGTAGGTTTGTTCTTAACCCCTTGCTTACTGGGCACATAAACCCCCTTCCTGCCCAGGCGAAAGTTCAGCTTTCAGCGCTGTCACGCTTTGAATGACAATTGTGCGGTCGTGCGACGTGGCTCCCAAACAAAATTAACGTCCTTTTTTTCCCACAAATAGAGATTTCTTTTGGTGGTATTTGATCACCACTGCGGTTTTATTTTTTGGGCTATAAACAAAAATAGGAGCGACAATTTTGAAAAAAACACAATATTTTTTACTTTTTGCTATAATAAATATCCCCCAAAAAATATATAAAAAACACTTTTTCCCTCAGTTTAGGTCGATACGTATTCTTTTACATATTTTTGGTAAAAACCTATCGCAATAAGTGTTTATTAATTGGTTTGCGCAAAAGTTATAGTGTCTTCAAAATAGGGGATAGTTTTATGGCATTTTTATTATTATTTTTTTTTACTAGTAATGGCGGCGATCAGCGATTTTTTTTTTATCGTGACTGCGGCGGACACATCGGACACTTTTGACACATTTTTGGGACCATTGTCATTTTTACAGCGATCAGAGCTATAAATATGCACTGATTACTGTAAAAATGTGACTGGCAGGGAAGGGGTTAAGTGTGTTCCCTATTAGTGATTCTTACTGTGGGGGGAGGGAAGTGACTGGGGGAGATGACCGATCTGTGTCCCTATGAACAAGGGACACACCATTGGTCTCCTCTCCCTGACAGGACATGGATCTGTGTGTTTACACCCCATCATTACACACACAGATCCACGTCCTGCCTCTGTGACAGCCAGGCCGCCAGGCACGCGCATCGGCACCCGCGTGACACAGCGGGCACAGCTTTTCCCCGATGTGCGCCCGCGGCGGCACGCATCGCGGAAGTAAACAGGACGACGTCCATGGACGCCCTCCCGGCAAGAAGGCGCCGCACTCTAGACGTCTTTTATCTATAGCGCAGGCACCAAGTGGTTAAAGTGGTGTTCCGGCCAAAATGACACTTTTTAAATAAAAATACCTCTATAATACACAAGCTTAATGTATTCTAGTAAAGTTAGTCTGTAAACTGAGGTCCGTTTTGTTAGGTTATTACAGCATTTTAAAAGTTTATAAACTAGAAATAGAACGTGGCCATCTTATGTGTGGGCATCTGAAGCCAGACTGTATGTCTTCCTGGATTTCAGACTTGCAAATCTCGCACATGCTCAGTGCTGCACAAGCAGTGTAATAGGTTTCAGTTTCATGTTTCCATTCCTTTCCAGTGTCAGAGGAAGTTGCCACCCCCTATCTATGTAAACCTCTCCTCCCCTCCTCCCTCCAGTACTGAATGTAAATTTAATTAAAATGACATAATTTATAATATCATTCTATGATAGGGGGTAGAGGCCAAGTGGGAAAGGGAGAGAAAATGAGGGTGACGGGGAGAGGCGTATAGAGAGATAACATCTATCTGCGTGCATCACATCGCTCCCAGCGCATCGAATGGCCCCTCAGCGCAGCGCCCACCAGCGCATGTCCCCCAGCACAGCACATGTCCCGCAGCACAGCACATGTCCCCCAACACATGTCCCGCAGCACAGCACATGTCCCCCAACACATGTCCGCCAGCACAGCACATGTCCGCCAGCACAGCACATGTCCCCCAACACATGTCCGCCAGCACAGCACATGTCCGCCAGCACAGCACATGTCACACAGCACAGCACATGTCACACAGCACAGCACATGTCACACAGCACAGCACATGTCACGCAGCACAGCACATGTCCCGCAGCACAGCACATGTTCCCCAACACATGTCCCACAGCACAGCACATGTCCCCCAACACATGTCCCACAGCACATGTTCCCCAACACACGTCCGCCTAGCACAGCACATGTTCCCCAACACATGTCCCGCAGCACAGCACATGTCCCCCAACACATGTCCCGCAGCACAGCACATGTCCCGCAGCACAGCACATGTCCCGCAGCACAGCACATGTCCCTCAGCACAGCACATGTTCCCCAACACATGTCCCGCAGCACAGCACATGTCCCCCAACACATGTCCCGCAGCACAGCACATGTCCCCCAACACATGTCCCGCAGCACAGCACATGTTCCCCAACACATGTCCCGCAGCACAGCACATGTCCCTCAGCACAGCACATGTTCCCCAGCACATGTCCCCCAGCACAGCACATGTCCCCCAGCACAGCACATGTTCCCCAGCACATGTCCCCCAGCATAGCACATGTCCCCCAACACATGTCCTGCAGCACAGCACATGTCCCCCAACACATGTCCCGCAGCACAGCACATGTCCCCCAACACATGTCCCCATGCGATAAAATCGTACAACATGCTGTGGTGACCCCCGGGATGACCAGCATACTTACCTCTCTCAATTAGTTGATTTCCTGAAAGATCCTCCACACGAAAAGCCCTTCTCCGCCGACCATGTCACTGCTTTGGATGCTAGGTGAACACTGGCAAAAAAAGCCAGGTTTCCCTTATTTAAAATGGCGCCGGGCGTCGTCCTGCATCGCGTCATTTCCTGTTAAGAAATAACGCGATGCTACGGCCCAGGGCCTCCTGGGATTGATGACAAACATCTCCCAGGAGGCATAGCGGTCCATGGATGAAGTGCTGAGGCCTCTGCGGCCGCGGCCGGAGGGAGAAAGAAATTAAGATATAACAGTGAGTTTTAAAAAATAAAATAAAATTTAATATGCCAAAACGATAAAAGGGAATCTATTTTTAAGCTTTTTGGAAAACATAGGGAAGGGTTATCACCCCTGTAACATTTGTTTTGCTGTCTGTGCCCCTGTTCAGAAACATTTCACCTCACTTTTCCGTCCCAATGACAACTGTTTTTGGAAAATGTGGTGTTTTTCTTGAAACAAGGATTGGTGATAAAGAATCAGTAGAGAGGAGACACTTTTTTCCCATATTAATTCTTACAGGAGAGAATTTCCCTTCCTAGGGGTAGATTTCCTCTCACTTCCTGTTGTCTCCTTCCGTTTGCAAGTAGGAGTGATTTGTAAGTCGGAGACCGCCTGTAATCCTTTCCATCTTCATAACCACTCCCCCCCCCCCATCTCAGTAATCCCACTGAACATAGGAGAAGGCTCTTGGAAGATGTAGATCTGGAGTAGGGGGAAAGGAACTATCCTATGACATCCTAAGAATTGTACAAACCTGGTGATGTCACAGAAATAATAAAATGGCTTCTCGCTACAGGAACGGGGTAAAGAAAAATGATTCTGAGAGGTGATCTAGAGCAGTCGTTCTCAACTCCAGTCCTCAAGGCGCCCCAACAGGACATGTTTTCAGGATGTTCCTCTGATGAAACAACTGTGGTAATTACTAAGGGAGTGAAACTGATCAAATCACCTGTGCAGAATAATGGAAACCTGAAAACATGACCTGTTGGGGCTCCCTGACGACTGAAGTTGAGAAACGCTGATTTAGAGGGGTTTGGGGGTAAATTTGGGTTATTCGTAAGGATAAGGTCTTACTAAATGTGTGTGTGTGTGTGGGGGGGGGGGGGGGGGGGGGGGGGGAGGAAAGTCCAATGTCTCATTGAGAAAGGTGGGCAAAGTGACATTTTATTTTATTGTGTAGAAATCCATGTGATTAGGGACTTGGGTTTCATCTTTGTCAAAATTAGGCTAAGGTGCATAGATAGTGACATCTATGATTGGCATATACCTGGATTTTGGTAATGTTTTCTTTTTGTAGCTTTATGTAACAGTTCCAAGGATGTCCAGAAGACCGCGCCGTCCTGATGATTGGCTCTCGCAGGTTGTTCCAGTTGATCCTCAGAGTCAGGAATTCCAGGACTACACTAATAAATTTAGAAAAGACAAACTTACACTGGTCAAGGTAAAGCAATTTGGAAATGGCAATTTGGTTAGTAGCCATTCAATTCTGTAGGAGGTATTATACACAATATCGAAAATATCAAACAAAAAAATATAATCCCCCCCCCCCCCCCCCATCCATATTTCAATTAGGCAAATGTGAAATTTTGAACATTGGCATTTTATATTCTTTTTTTGTCTCAAAGTTTTTATTAGGATTTCATGCTATACATTAGACATAGGATTACAATAATAATTTGCAAATACAAACACAAACAAAAACAAAATATCAGAATTACAAATATGACACATGAGAAAAAATACAGTCGTTTAAAGCTAAAAATAAATAAATAAATAAATAAATAAACCTAAACGTTGGTTCATCCAATAAGCAAGATGCAGTAATAACAGCATATTATCTTAACACAATTGTATAACCTAAAAAATAAGGGGAGGGGTAAGGAAAAAAAAAAAAAAATAGACCAGTCAGAATCACAGGGAAACGGTGTCGGACTCTGTAAATTATTGAAAATGTAGTAAATGCCTATCTACTCAGGTCAAGTTAATGTGAGGAATTGGATAGACGAATAAACTCAGCAGAGTTCACAAATTGAATCCAACATGCCCATTTAACATAAAATTCTTTTGGGGAGTCCCTAGCTTATAAGATCAAATCCTCCATTTCTGCTATCCTCCCAATCCTTTGGAGCCATTCGGAGATACTGGGAGGGTGAAGTGTCCTTCCAGTGGACTGGAATACAAAGCCTAGCGGCATTAATGAGATGTATGACAATCGTTTTTTTTGTATACGGAGCGTGGTAAGGAGGTATGATGTAGCAAGTATTGGGCTGCTGTGAAGTCAGGGGTGTATGTCGTAATATATGAAATTAGTCTGTGGACTTCCTTCCAATAAGGTTGTATACGGGGGCAATCCACCAAATGTGATGAAGTGTCCCAAGGGAAGCTTCACATCGCCAGCAAACAGGAGGAACTCTAGGATTATATTTGTGAATTGTAGATGGCGTCCTGTACCATCTAGAGTACAATTTGAAGCCGTTTTCTTGAGCTAATACATTCATGGAACCTTTATGAATATACCTGAAAATGTGTTCCCCAGTCCTCTTGAGAAAGATTTACGTCAAGGTCTCTTTCCCCACTTTTGGCAAGTAATATCATCTTTAGAGTTGTTTTGTTCAAACAGCAGGGCATACATAGTGGAGATTAAATGCCGTTGAGGAACAGACTTAACGCAAATGTTCTCAAATGTAGTTTTGTCTCTGTACCATAAAGTCAAAGGCTTAGAAATGATTAAAGAATGTTTGATTTTTTCGTAGTCAGAGTGAGAGATACCACTATCAGGGCATTTGATATGAAACTCATTGAAAGGAAGAAATTTCTGTTTGTCAAAAAAGGATTTCAGCCCGAAGTGAGCGGATTGAAGAGGGGCTACGCGTGTGAGTTTTGGGGGGTGTCTAAAAATAAGTCTGGATTATGAGTAATAGGGGTGATGGGTCCAGGCGAGGAAGAAATGTAATATTTGGTGCAAACGTGTCTAAAGATTATTGGCATTTTATATTCTTATATCACACCAGCAGGTGGTGATTTTCATGTTTTCTTCTGGCACAGTGAGGCTGCAATTGATGGGGCACAGTGAGGTTGCAATTGATGTTTTTTTTTTTTTTCAGAATTTTTCAGTTTGTTTGCGCCCACATAAAATTTTGAGCACCAGCCGCCACTGATTACACCTAGTACCCCTGGTATGAGGGGACGGGCTGATGATTGTCTTATTGATCTTGATGGAGTTTCAGGGCAGGGGGCACAGGCAGAAGGGAATATTGCCAACTCAGTTTTAGAAAGAATGAGTTGGAGGAAGGACGTGACATCCATGCTGATCAGTTAGTAATGGGAGAGGAGACTGAAGAGAGGAGGAGACAAAGTTTATAGGTAACACTGAAGGAGTTCTGTGATTGGTAGGAAAGAGCAGAATCTTGAAGGCCAAAAGAGTGTAGTTTATTGAGAAGGAGCGGGTGGTCAACAGTATCAAAGGCCGCAGAGAGGTCTAGTGGCATGAGTATGGGGTAGGCATCATTGGTTTTAGCAGTTAGTAAATCTTGAGTGAGTTTTAGTAGGGCAGTTTCAGTGGAATGTAGTAAGTGAAAGCCAGACTGGAAAAAAATGTATATGCAAGCAAATAGGGAGCTAGACTACTGCATCACCATCTGGGTAAATGTTCATAACTGGAATGAAATATCATGTCAATAATAGCAAAAGAAGGGCAGCCTCAAAGTGAGCAGGAGGGAAACCTAAAGATACAACACCAGCAAGGAGCTCCTAGAGAAGCGTATGAATATTGTCTGTAGGTATAATGTGTGCAAGGGGCTAATGGCAGGATAGACCCAGGAGCCCAATTACACAAAAGTCATGGTTTATTCCAAACTAGTTAAAAGCATTACAAGGTGCTGCGCAGTGTTGACCAGGCACAGGCTTCAGGCCTGAGGGAATGTACCCCGGGGGACCCATATGTAGATGAGAAAAACAGAGGGACTCGCGTCACTGGAAATGGACATCACTGGAACCCGGAAGTCTGCCGATACAACCTCGGACTACTGGAGAGCACCAGGAAGTTATTCGGTTGCTAGGACAACATGTTTCGGAGCATGCCCCTTTCTCAAATCAGGCAACCCGACAAAACATTACTTTTATATCCACATCAAGTAACGCAGCACATCTTTTCACCCAAGATAGGCTGGTCAGCCGCTAGTGGATAATATGAATTATTATTATTAGACATGTAATTGGATAAGAATGGTTAAAAAATAATAATTCGGAGAACACAGCTAAACTATGCTCAATATCCATACAACCATACCCAATATATAAATAAATATATACTGTGTGTGTGTATGTACCTGTATATATGCATGTATGTTTGTGTGTGTGTATATATATATGTGTGTGTGTGTATATATATGTGTGTGTGTGTGTATATATATGTGTGTGTGTGTATATATATAAATGTGTGTGTGTGTGTGTGTATATATATATATATATATATATATATATATATATATGTGTGTGTGTGTGTGTGTGTGTGTGTGTATATATATATATATATATATATATATATATATATATATATATATATATTAATATATTGTGACAGCAGGAAGGTAAAGTCACCTGGTTGCATCCAGGGGGGTAGATATATTTCGCCCAGATTCAGGCTTTACGCCGACTTATACAACTAGGTGGAGAGTTGTATAAGGCTAGTGGGCTCATGGATGACTCATACCTCTAGGGAGAGTGTGGGGGCGTCGTGCAGACAGAGATGAGGAGACCAGCTGAACCTTGTCAGCTCATTTTAGGCCTCTATAAGAACTCCCAGCTTCATTAGATGTTAGCTCATGCCTGGAACCAGACCTGTGTGGACTGTCTAGGGAGAGTGAACCCCTGTGCGGTGAGGCAAAGCCTGTGTGGCTATTTGTTTGGACTTTTACTAAACCAGGGACTTAGGGACTAGGACAGCACTAGGCTGATCCCAGTTGTTAGTTTAGGAAACCTGCATGTTTAGTCAGAGGTCAAACTGACCAGGATTTATTTTGTTTGTTTCTTTTTGGCTTTGCTGTGTTTTTGTCACTGTACATAGAGAAATAAACCGCACCTTTTGATTTTGAAAACCACAACCTCCGTCTGCTGGCCCTGTTTTTGTGTGGGGAGCCCAACCAGGGGGTCACACACACCCGCTACCCGAGTTAACCCCCTCACAGTTGGTGGAGAACCAGGGGCAGTTTTTTTTAAGCCAGCATGGAGGAGATACTGAAACAGCTGGCTCTAGCAAATGCCAATCAACAGCAGACAAATGCAGGTTTGCAAAGGAGCCTTGCAGCCCAGCAGCAAGCTCATCAACAAGCCCAGCAGCAATCTGAGGCCTGCTTCATAGACCTGTTACAGAAGCAAGAGCAGAGACTACAACAAATGGAAGCAGTAATGCAGCAACGTCCGCAGACCAGTGAGGAAAGCCGTCCCCACTAATACCGCGTCCTTTGGGGTGAGTCGTTTATTGACAAAAATGACTGGAGAGGATGATCCAGAGGTATTTTTGACCACATTTGAAAGGACTGCTGAAAGAGAAAAGTGGCCTGAGGAGCAGTGGGCTGGACTGGTGGCTACTGGTGAATCGCAGAAGGCTTACTATGACCTAGAGCCTGACCAAGCAAAAGACTATGTGATGCTAAAAGCTGAAATATTGGCAAGGCTGGGTGTCACCCTGGCTGTCCGGGCTCAGCGTGTGCATAAACTGGACTTTCCAGCTTGGAAAACCCCCCAGGTCTCAAATGTATGATCTCATTCACCTGAGCAGGAAGTGGCTACAGCCAGAGACTTTGTCCGCACCAGAGATTGTGGAAACGTGTTGTAATGGATCGGTTTTTGAGAGCTCTTCCTACTGCCATCCAAAAGTGGGTAAGCCATGGAGACCCAGAGACGGCCGGTGGTCTTGTGGATCGTGTAGAGAAATACTTGGCTACAGAGAACCTGACGGCCTCTTCCAGAGACACTCGGACTTTCCACCCTAAGACCAGACCATCCCCAGGGGCGGATAAGAGGATTCCAAGGGGTGAGGGTGGAGAGAGTGAGAGGGTGGGAGCTCTACCCCAAGTTTGGCGAGAACAGCCTGGGAAATCAGCGGCTCAAGAGGCGGCAAGAAGGATCGTTTGCTACCGCTGCCGGCAAGCGGGACATATTGCAGCCAATTGCCCGGTTGTGGAGGAACCCATGCAGTGTGACTTTCTGACGGGCAGACGTCAGTCGCTGTGTGCGACAGTCGCATGCACTGCCATTCGAGGAACTGAGAAACATTTATGCAAAATGTGTATTAATGGTAGAAATGTTGTGGTATTACTGATTCAGGTAGCCTTGTGACCCTGATAAAGCTGAATTTAGTTAAAACAGAGGTCTCTGGGAATAGCAAGGTAGCTGTTATTTGTGTGCATGGGGACACCCGAGAGTATCCAGTGACTACAGTGTGTTTCGAGACCCCCAAAGGTACCCTCTCTCATTCAGTGGGCTTAGTATCTCAGTTACCGCATGACGCCATTGTGGGAAGGGATTTTCCGAAGTTCTGGGAACTGTGGGATGATCCTGAGCCCCCCACTGGTGCCCCTATGTACCAGGAATGTGATAGCCAGAACTCCTCTGAGAGTGGTGAGGACTCTCCAGAATTTCCCTTGTCAGTATTTGCAGGGGAGACTCAAGAAACTGGAGAGGAGCCCACCTCCTCAGACGAAAACCTACCGTCTGTGGAGTTTCTGATCTGGAGGTTCACAGGGAAAAATTTTGCCACAGAACAGTTAAAAGACCCCGCCCTAATAAAGGCACGGGAAAACGTAGTGGAAATAGATGGCGAGTTAGTGAACCCAGATAATACCTGCACTTGCCCATACTTCAGCGTAGAGAAGGACCTACTGTATCGGGTGGCAAAAAGGGCAGAAGAAACCGTTGAGGCAGCTGGTGGTGCCCAAACCTTACAGGAAGTTGGTGTTGGAGTTGGCCCATGGGCACATTCTTGGAGGTCATCTGGGGACAGAGAAAACCCGAGAGAGGGTATTACAGAGATTCTATTGGCCTGGGGTGATGAAGGACATAGAAAATTATTGTTCCTCCTGCCCTGTGTGTCAGAGGTCGGCCCCGATGCCACATTTCCGTAGCCCGCTGGTCCCTCTACCCATCATTGAGGTCCCGTTTGAGAGAATCGCAATGGATTTGGTAGGTCCTATAATCAAGTCCGCTAGGGGGCACCAGTACATAATTGGTTATAATGGACTATGCCACCCGTTATCCAGAAGCGATCCCTCTCAGAAATACCTCGGCCAAAACCATAGCCAAAGAGCTATCTCTTGTTTTTTAGCCGGGTGGGTATTTGTAAAAGAACTGCTTACGGACCAAGGTACACCCTTTATGTCCCGGGTTATGAAAGAGCTGTGTAAATTGCTCAAGTGACGCAATTGCGTACATCTGTGTATCACCCCCAAACCGATGGGCTGGTTGAAAGATTCAACAAAACCCTAAAACAAATGTTGAAGAAAGTGGTGGATAGAGATGGAAAGGATTGGGACTGTTTACTTCCTTATTTGATGTTTGCTATTAGGGAGGTGCCCCAATCCTCTACGGGATTCTCCCCCTTTG